>JANCOA010000004.1:15156218-15167078 GCA_024363135.1 Leptodoras oyakawai | reverse complement strand
GAGTGTATATATATATATATATATATATATATATATATATATATATAAGAGCAGCTGGTATGGTCTACCCTGGAACAAAATGCATCATTACAGTTTGGAGGTACAAAATGCATGCTTTTAACCTTTTTTTAATAAGAAGTTCAACCAGCCCAGAAACCACAGAAAAACAAGAAGAATGGATGTAAAAAAAAAAACGATAAACAGTGGACCCACTCATTACAAGCACAACTAAAGTATAAAATATAATTTAGCTCAAACATGAAAGGCATATTTACTGTAAACACTAGGTCAGTGCAGCTGTGAGTGTGTAATTGCACCTCTGCATGATAGAATAATAATCTCCCATTTTTACCTGCATGAGCACTAATTAGTTCATAAGTCCATTGTCAGTGTGTGTATATTGCATTAGGCAATTTTCATGTTCTGGACATGCTGTAGCTTAAGTAAGATGTGGCTCATTGAGACCAAGACAATGAATCACTGCTGAACATTCCTCAATTCCCACTTAGTAATGGCAGCTTGTGGAAATTATCTCTCCATTGGTTTAATTCTGTTTGTCTGCTCTGTTAACGCAGCTGAAAGGTTTAGTCAACCTTGCCAAAAAGAGAGGAATTATAAATACCAAGGAAAACTGCCCTCGTTTTTTCTATTCCTAGCTCATAGCGGGAGTGAGACAGCAGGTGTAATGTAATCAGAGCCCGTTCAAAATTCAATTCCTCTGAACATATAATTCATGAACTGCATATCAACATCAACTATTAGAAGCAATTGTGTTTATTTATGGTGGGTTTAAAGTAGTGGTTTATACTAAATCAGGCTCCCCTTGCTCCCCTATAAGCAAAGAAATATAGGTCAGTGTGCCATTTAAAAAAAATAAATAATAAATAAATAAATAAATAAACAATGTAGGTTAAATCCATTCCCTTTAGATGAAGCCTTATATCTGTGTCCAACTTTAAAAAAATGGTGGAAATAAATAAAGGATCAGAAACACTGAATAACCTTTTTTTCTGTCACAGTTACACACCGTTACAGAATATTCATCGTGTGTCTAACATCCTAAGAACTTTTACTCAGATTTTTGTTATCTGATCCATAACTGAAATTCTCACATGACTGCCTAACACTACGTACATAATAGATGTTTGGAAATATCTACATGAAGATTAAGGTGATGTTTTGGTCATACATATAGATTTAATATACATTTTAGATATGTAAATCTAAATATAGGAAATATATTTACTCTTTTCTCTCAATCATTAGGTTGATGTTCTAGTCCTAGTACAACAAATGTGGAGAGCCGATTTCATTTTGAAGGCCAACAATACACACAAATAAAATCCAAAATCAACAATATGTCTACAGTAACAAAATTATTATGCTTGTGTCATCATGATACTAATTACCTAGCTGTTTTAATACATCTGAATGCATGGACTATTTATCATCATGCTGTGCAATAACTGAGCAGAAATGCTAAATGGGGTGATTTTGCTGAATTAACTGTGAAAGATGCAGGGAATAATATTTCACATTATGTAGTACAAGATGTCTTAAACAAAAATGCCAGAAAAGAAATCCATGGACCAACTTAAGACAGCATGTGCCTGGATGCTAATCCTTCTGAAACAAAACTTTCATAATGTACAAACTTCAAGCCCTTAAAATTAAATCAAATTTAAATGAAATTAAAATAAAAGTATAATTTTCACCGATGTGTAAATGGAAAATTATTGCATGCATGATTTTTTTTTTATATAGGTACCAATCATTCTGAAGTGGAATGTATGACAAATATAACAATTTATATCATAACAAAAACAATAATTGATCACTGCTGTAATGGAAGTAAAAAAAAAACATGTATGTGCCTTAAGTGTTCCTCACTTTAGTGTAGTGCTTGGAAATACAGTGATTAAGCAGTGCTTAGAAATCCAGTCAAACAATGTGAATCAGTAAAAAGCATTTCTATCATTTTTGTTTGCACACCATGCATGTTTATGTTTTCTTTCTCTATCATATTCTGGAATTACCCTGATCAAGAGCACAACGGTTTTCCCATCAAGGAAGTGACACACTGGTGTGCAACAAGGTGAGCCACCATTATTTACCACAGTCAGAGTGATTGATTTCTTTTCTGATTTCTTTTCAAACTGACTTTTGATTTTATTTACTAATCACACAATTTAGGAAAAAGTCACTGGATTTTAAAAATCCTGAATTCTTTGTTTAATGATAATGAGAAACAATATTAACTATGATTCCATATGGCTCCTACACATACTAGAGGTGCAAATCGCATTAGGATTTGAAATAACTGGTCCTGACTTAGCTTTACACAAATGATAATTTGATATGACTCCAAGAAAATGAAGCCTAAAAGCTGTCCATTCGCCAAGAGTCATTTGCATGACCTGTCTCAGTTCAGCCGGGTCACTAAGAAGTAGCGTCTGTCCATTTATATCATTTTGCTTTACAATCTCAGCATATGTTTCTGGGAATTTCATATTGGATAGCTGCAAAAGTGAAAAGAAAAGTGTATTAAACAAAAACATAATTAGTTGCATCAATTCTAGTATGCACAGTATGTTGATCATTATAAAAAGGATTTGAGATTACATGAAAGTTTACTGACCTCATTGCAAACATCTTCTACAGACATGTTGAAGACAGTGTTGGGAGACAAACTGTTGAACGTATATTTTCCTACTGCTCTCAAAGTGCTGAGTTGTCTGACCCTTGCCAGCTCATTCTTGATAGAATGGTCCAGATTAACTGTATATTTTTTAAGTTGATCTGCCTCTGTAACTGTGAACTTGTAGTCATTTTGGAGAAATATTTCAAACAGCTCAGGATCATCATCTCTTTCTAAGAACTTCTCCACATCCTCTCTAATTACATGGAGCTCTAGTCTATGCTCACTGAACACATTCCATAGAGTCCTGCTGTGATCACAATCACCCATGGTTTGATGTGAATGCAGAATCTGATGTTCATCTTCCATACATTGAAGTATCCAACTTAGTCTACAAGGCCAACGGTCTACAAGCACAACCCAAGCAGCGACTCTTTCAGGTGGGGGACCCTCAACATTAAGAGCATTAATGACCATCATGGACACCCTAATGGAATTGGTGACCCTCCTCATAGACACAGTATTTTCTGAGATATAAGTGTGAAGACCGCTTTTGTGACATGTATATATGCTTTGAAATGCTTCCCGGATTAAACATTCCACTTTATTCTCATCAAATATATGGGATGTAGTCTTGATTGATCTTGAAGAAGTAGCTTGGCCCTCAACATCCAGGCTGCTCTCTAACAAAGCGGCATCTTCTAAAGAAACAGAAGTCTTTATGGTGCATAAATTCTCACCCTCACTTCTTTGGGTGTCAGAAGGCTTTTCAGACTGATCCAATACTATTTTTTTGAAGATGTTGCACTTTGATACCTCACATAAAGGTTGGACTGTGAATGGCAGTGTGATTATGCGGTCCAGAAAACCATAAGCTCTGTCCTTTTTACTAAAGCAATCCTTGGCCTGATCAATTTTTTGGGTAAGGACCTCTGGGTCAATTGCAACTAAAGAAATGAATGGGCTTTCTTCATCAGTAAAAAGTATGTTGATGGCATCCAAGACCCCAACAATTTTTGCTGGTGTGCAGCGATCCAGATTGGTGATTTCTAGCACCACTTTTATCTTTTGCCTCTCAAAATGCTCCATGAAGTGAATAAAGCATGTCAGTATCCTCATCTCTTTTCGAACTTCATACATTAAGCCTAACTGCTCACTAATCTTCTTGTTATCCAAGGCATTTCTGACATTAACATCTTGGCTAAAGATCAGGTTCTTCATCAGCATGAAAATAAATCTGACAGCTCCAAATACAGGGACTCCTAAGATTGCAATAGTAGCACCTCCCAATGCTTCATACTCTTTGTTGTTCTCTCTGTCTCCTTGAGGCTTTAGCTCAGGAAATGAAAAAATAATGACTGGAACCAAAATAAAGAGGCAAACCATCAGTGCTACCAGGACAAAAGCCCACAGTGGGCAGCAACAGACCTTCTTTGACCTCCATTCTTCGGTGCAGTCTTCAATCTTCTTTTCCTGACCATCCTTTTCTTTGTCATACTGAGCAACTCGGAAGAGGCTGAGCTGAAGCTTGCCAAAACTGTGTTGAAGAGCTTGGCACAACTGCATCACCAAACCAGCCCAGAGAAGATCACTTCCTGCAAAGTGCCAAGCACTAAACTTCACAAACACATAACGGCTGCATTTGTTTCTCTCTTTCTTTTCTGTCCACACAGGCCGATAGAAAAGGAGACGAAAGATTAGTGAAATTAGGTTCCCAATAGAGGGCCTGCTTCTGTTACTCTTCTGCTCATTTCTCTTTGCCATATCATTCACGTGACCTATGGAATAATGACAAAAATTCATTGTATACTCTTTGTGACCACATTGTTGAATGATTCTAATAATTGAGTAATTTCAAGAAAAGTCAGTGATGGCAATTATAACCAAGCCAGATCAAATCTTAATCTGATCTTTTTATAACTTTGTTTTAAACGTCCTGCTTATTTCAGCAAGACAATGCCAAGCCACATTCTGCACGTTAGAACAGCATGGCTTCATAGTAAAAGAGTGCGGGGAAAAAACATTGAAAATGTGTAGCACATTATAAAGTGCAAAATACGACAACAGAGATTGAGGACTGTTGAGCAACTGAAGTTGTCCATCAAGCAAGAATGGGAAAGAATTCCACCTACAAAGCTTCAACAATTAGTGTCCTCAGTTCCCAAATGCTTATTGAGTGTTGTTAAAAGGAAAGGTGATGTAACACAGCGGTAAACACGCCCCTGTCCCAACTGTTTTGGAATGTGTTGCAGGCATCAAATTCAAAATGAGTGAATATTTCCAATAAACAATAAAGTTTATCTGTTTGAACATTAAATATCTTGTCTTTATAGTGTATTCAATTGAATATGGGTTGAAAGGGATTTGCAAATCATTGTATTCTGTGTTTATTTATGTTTTACACAGTGTCCCAACTTCATTGGAATTAGGGTTGTAGGTTGACCATACTTGTTTACGTTATGTTACATATTGTTGTGTAAATATACATACCTTCAATGTTTGTAAGAATCATTTTAATCCTGCTGTGACATGATGAGTATAAGCCTACAGTCAATGGACCTTCAACTTTTGCAAGAGTTTTCCATAATGCATAAGCATATACATTATCTGTGTTAAGCTCTGTTAGCAAAAGAGAATAAAAAAATTGTTTGTTAGTTCAATATATAATTCATTCATTCATTCATCTTCTTGACCGCTTATTCCTTTTCAGGGTCACAGGAGAGCTGGTGCAGGAATAACCCTAGACAGGGCGCCAATCCGTCGTAGGGCACACACACTTACACACTTGCGCGCACACTCACACACACTAGAGCCATTTTAGAGATGCCAATCAACCTAACGTGCATGTCTTTGGACTTTGGGAGGAAACCGGAGTACCCGGAGTAAACCCACACGGACACAGGGAGGACATGCAGACTCCACACAGAAAGGACCCGGAACGCCCCACCCGGGGATCGAACCCCCGGACCTTCTTGCTGTGAGGCGACGGTGCTACCCACCGAGTCACCATGTCGCCCTAGTTCAATAAATCTTTAATACAATTAAAGGATTTCAAAAAATGTATAATCTGCATCAGCTGAATAACATACTGTGGCATTCATTGTCAAATACATTGGCAACATTAATTATTGCTCAGTGTGTATTTCAAAGAACAATATGAAAAGTGTTGTACTGTGTTGCATAAAGGCAGTATTTAACACCCCCCCCCCTCGACTTAACTGACTTATAATTGTCCTTTACTTGTGAAATGTGTGAACTTAAAACCTGTTTGTTTTTTTTGTTTTTTTTTATTTTATGAACAAAGAAAACATCCCTGTTGAACTTTCATTGAAGAGACGGTCAGTCTGAAGGAATGGAGTGAAAGGAAGATAAAGGTATGGTAATTAGAACTGTTATGCAACAATTTTTTAAACTGCCTTAATTGTGGTTTTAATCCACATTTTGATGTGTGTTGTACATGTAGGTAGGCATCGTAGGGCCACTGGAAATTTGTTTGCAGTTTAGCACTCATCTATTTAAGGAAAACGCCTGTTAAATGTTGCCTCATTATTCACTTGACTTGATTTGATAAAAGTGAAATATTAAAGATGATTTATTTCCTTTAATTTTTTTCATTTAAAGGGAACTGCACAGTGTGTAGGGAGCTAGGGAACATGGGTATATCACTTTGCTGGAAGTTCTGTTGCTGCTACATAACTGGCAAATTCTAATTTTATCTCAGAGACCCACCGTCGCAATGGAAGGGAAGAAGTTTGCATATGCGTTATGCCGATCCGTCACGTTGGTTGTCTCCATTGACATTAAACTGACGTAACATACAAAGTTCCCTATGAAGAGCCCTTGGGAATCTGTACCTAAAACAAGTAACGTAACGGTAAATTGCGGAATGTTTGTGTTGATGTGATGCCACCACTGGTTTGGGCAATTTAAGTAATTTTTAATCTGTGTTAAATTTTTTTGCGTTGTTGTTATTTTTTTAATTGCAAATAATTCTTTATTGTGTTGATGTGTTCGGTAACACATTAATTTGACAGCACTAATGGTAAGAGAATTTTAGGAATGACTTAGCAAAAATTTAAGAATGGGTTATAAAACTCCCCAAGGTTCAGAAAGCTCCAGAAAGATATTGTCAGTTGACATATAATTGGCCTTCACCTGTGAAATACTAAAACAGCACCAACAAAATCCACCTTAGTTAAGCTGTCATTTAAAATCTGTCAGTGTGAAGGTAAAGGGTGAAAAAAAGACTAGGAAGCACTGTTAGATCAGTAGTAGGGAAGTGGAAGCTACATCACACCATCCAAGTAGTACTACCTAAATAAGGCTGTGGGATCAGGCACAGATCTGGCAACAGGAGACGGAGCCAGGAGTGGCAGAAAAGGTAAGCACGTGCACCTGCTCCTTATTAATTTACTGTAAATTGCCATTTTGTCTGTGTGTGTGTGGTGAGAGGGTGGTTAAATAGGAGTGCGGGAGAGCACATGGGGAGAGAGCAGAGTTAAAGTTCAAAGGATGATTATATTTGTTAAATAAAACGGGGTTGGCCGGTCCCCAGAACAACACAGAAGACGACTCCCCCAAAAGTGACCCCATGTCTGCTGGTGCTGAGGGGGTTCTGGGCACTTCCAGCACCAGGGCCCTGTGATGGAGGTCGGAGCAACGGACATAGTATTGAGGCAGCGGTTATTCCGGTGTGTAACAGTGTGGCATAGGATGTGTACAGTGCTGGAGAGGGAAGTGGAGTCCCCCTATTCAATGTCAGTTCTACACCAGACCAACATTCCCCATTGGAGATCCCTCTGGAGCGGAAGTGGGAGTAATCGATGGTCAGAAGGTTTCCCCCGACACTGCACTATCCTACCCATATTTTGTGATAATTAAAGATAGACTAAGAGTCTATCTTTAGAGACACACGACACTCACACACAGGA
Source organism: Leptodoras oyakawai (assembly GCA_024363135.1). NCBI lineage: Eukaryota > Metazoa > Chordata > Actinopteri > Siluriformes > Doradidae > Leptodoras > Leptodoras oyakawai. The sequence goes on along the minus strand of JANCOA010000004.1, from coordinate 15,159,509 downwards.
AATTAAGACACAGTTGTTGGTGCCTAAGAGCCTCCAGGAAATGTTATCCAAGGTGACTCATGATAATCCTATGGCAGGACATTTAGGACAGTATAAAACACTTCTCTGTCTCATGGCCCACTTCTATTGGCTGGGCATTCTCTGGGGATGTTCACAGGTGATGAACATTAATTGACTTCCCGTTTGAATAAACTGGAATGGACCTTGTCGGACCATTAGAACGGTCAGCATGGGGATACCACTTTGTGCTAGTCCTTGTGGACTATGCAATGGGATACCTGGAAGCACACTTACCAAACTGTATGAACGGAATTAATTTGAATCACAAACAGATGGGCTGGTTGAGCGTTTTAATAGAACAATGAAGAGTTTGTAAGTTTGTTAATGAGGATGCCAATAATTGGGAAAAGCTGCTCAAGCCGCTGTTAGGGGCATAGACCCTTGTCAGGCTCCCGAGCCCGAGTCAGGTGGTGGGGGTAGGTGGCAGTGGGTGCAGGAACAGGAATAGATCTGGCAATAGGACACAGAGCTGCAGAAAAGAAAAGGTAAGTACCTTATTAATTTATTCTAATTTCCCCTTTTGTCTGTGTGTGTGTGTGCAGTGAGCGAGAGGTGAAATAGGAGTGTAGAAGAGCAGAGTTGAAGTTTAAGCACAAAGGGTGAAAATCTGATGTTATTTTTGTTAAATAAAACTCATTAAATTGAGCCCAGAACCTGTCTCCCTGACAGTGGTTTTTATAAAGTTTCTCAAAACTCAGCAGTAAGACAGCAGTGAGGCAAACACTCTGAAGGAGTTACAGAGTACAGTGGCTGAGAGTGAAATGAAGCTGCACCAACCATTTCAAGAGCTCTGCATAACTGAAGACTGCATGGAATGGTGGCTAGAAAAAAAACATCATTGCTCAAGAACAGACAACAGCCAGAAGTTTTATTGGTTTTGAGACCAAGATCAAGCTACTATTTTTGTCTGGTGTAAACATAATGCAGACCATATTTCAATTAACACCACCCCTTCAGGGAGAATATATGGAGCAAAGGAGCTGTTACAAGAGAATTTGCTTCACTCTGCTAAAATAAAAATAAAAATAACTAAGGCTTGGGCAAAACTTTCCCTTTCAGCAGGACAATGGGCCCAAGGACCAAAGCAATGTAGGAGTTTATTAATGTTGTACAGGTCAAAGTCCAGGTCTGAATCCCATTGAAAATCTAGGGCACTGTTTGAAAACCAACCTGAAGAACACAAACCTGAAGAACACAAAGCAAATCTGCCAGGAAGAATGGGTGAAAATCTCTCCCAAAAACTGTGCTGAGCTGGTAGGAACTCACCCCAAAAGACTTAAATCTATTATTACAATAAAAAGTGGTTCCAAAGGTGTTGAATACTTTTGCTTGCAACATTTTTCAGTGTTTTTATTTTTTTAAAGCCCTGCTGACAAATAATGAATTTTGAAAATACACTTCATAAGCATGTTCATTTGCAATAAAAAATAGTGGCTGGAAAAAACACTGTATAGAACTGTATAAGTTTCTTATACTTGCTAAACAATGAATTCCTAAACAAATCCTCAGAAGGCTGCAACATACTGTTCAAACACCCAACACTCCCTTCTGTAGAACAACGCCCTTGTACAATGCAAACATTATAAAGATATTGCAGATATAAAGATATGCAGTGAACATCATGCTCATTATTGATAAGGTCAATCCAAGGGTGCCATAGGGCAAATACAGAGTTTAACAGTGATGATAAGAAAATATTTTCATAATGAATCTAGCCTGGTTTGGGGTTTGTTCATTTAATTCAAATTCATTGCATTTGTAATGTCATAGTTATGTTGTACCTTTTGCCATTGTTGTCTTCTTTCTCTCTGTGTATAGAAAATATTAACAAAATCTCTCCTTCAGCTAACCTGAAAATGAGAAAATAAAAATGTGACATTTGTTAAGGGATTTTTTTCTGTGCCCCTATTTTTTTGTTGTTTAGGAATATATTTTTTCTTTCTTTTTTTTTTTTTTTTTAAATAAATGGGGTCATACATGGATGGCCCAATTCACTCTTCTGCCATTAGATAGAAATAGAGGCGTGTTGTTATGAAGTGCTGCATTTTTTCAGCTAATTCAGACTAAGCTGTTTAATCATTTTTTGCATGAGACTGCCAGGAATGAAAAGTAAATAGACAGATAATAATAATAATAATAATAATAATAATAATAGTGCCTTTCACGCAAACCCAAGACCGCTTTACAATAAAAAAAGAAAAAGAAACAATAATGTACAGATAAGAAACAATGATGCACAAAAAGAACAACAATAAACCAGTCAAAAATTAATCAGAAGTAGAGGAAGTGTTGAGAGACTAGACTTAAGTTGGGTTTAGAGGTAAAGAGAGAGGAACAGGAGTAAATTGATAGGAGTTCCAGAGAGGGAGCAGCAACACTAAATGACCTGCCACCCATAGTAGACAGTCTGAACCTGGGTAATACGAGAATAGCTGCATCAGAGGACCTTAGTTTGTGTGGAGAAATGTAGAGATGAAGTAATTTTACAAGGCATGAGGGTGCAAGACCATGAAGTGCTTTAAAAGTTAGAAGAAGACTTTTGTACTCCATGCGTTTAACTGCAGGTAACCAGTGTAACTGTTAAAGAATGGGAGTGATGTGTGCAGATTTCTTTAGTGGATAACAACTCTTGAAGCATTTTTTATATACTGGAGGGGGCAAAGAGATTTGGAGAGTCAATCATAGAAAAGAGACTTGCAGGAATCTAGCCTTGATGTAACAAGGACATTCACCAGGATCTCAGCGTCCTTGGGAGACAGCATCAAGCGGGGGCAGGTGATGTTACTGAGATGGAAATATGCAGATTTAATAAGAGATTTAATGTGCAGTTCAAATCAAAGACAAGGGTCAAAGAGAATCCTGAGGTTACATGCGGCGATGATAGGGGTGTCACCAACAACCAGACCAGAATTGGAGAATGAGGAGATGGCAGATTTGGTACGTGCAATCAGAATTTCATTCTTGTTGGCATTTAACTGTAAGAAATTGGCATGTAGCCAGGCATTTAATTCCTGAATTAAAGACATAAGAATAAGAGGTGAAGAATAATAAGGTGAGAAAGAATTGGAAGGTTTAATGTTTACATTCCATAGTCAGCATAGCAATGGAATTTGAGGTCATGAGGACGAGTCTCCAAGGGGTAGGATATACAGCAGTTAGACAATGAAACTGAAACACCTGTCATTTTAGACCACAATAATGTATTAGTATGGTGTAGGGCCTCCTTTTGTG
>JANCOA010000004.1:14987398-15005400 GCA_024363135.1 Leptodoras oyakawai | reverse complement strand
CTTGCGCTCAGAGTTGCCGGCTGGGCACCGGCTCCCCCGTGACCCCGTAACTGGGAATAAGCGGTACAGATAATGACCGACTGACTGACTGTGTGCGCGAGTGTGTGCCCTACGATGGGGTGTGGGTGCCCTGTCTAGGGTTGTTCCTGCCTTGCGCCCTATGTGACCGACTAGGCACCGGCTCCCCCGTGAACCTGAAAAGAAGAAGATGAATGAATGAATGAATGTCTTCTGGTCTGTCTTCTTCATCATGTAACACATTTTGATATTCAAAACACTTTTGAACAGAACTAATGTGTCATCTGAAGATTTTTTTTAAATAATTTTATTTATTGATTTTTTAATATAGTTTATATATTTATTTATTTTTTTAACAGACATTTGCCACTTGCCCCTGAAAAGATTTGCTAGCACTGCTGATGAGTGAGAAGTTACCACTAGAGAGCAGTGAAGAGCTGAATGAACACTCATGTCTGCCAAATACCCCAAACTACACAGTCCTTCTGTGCAACATCATTCACAAGTGTTAGTGGTAGTGTAGCGCGTGCTCAGTGCATACTGTATAATATTCTTTAGTGACTTTTATGACGTGCAAATGGAATTTCTTTTTGGAATGTGTATATAAGATTGTAATGTTCCGGGGGGTGGGCAAGAGGCAGCATTCTGGGAAAGCATTGATGCTTTCATTAATGCATTTATAAATCCGAGTCAGTTTCAGATGCTTTCATCTTACTTTTACTTTAACATTTAAGCATAACCGAGTTCATGTATTTCTTCCTAATTTAACGGTTGAACCAATTTGCTTGTTTTCAGCACTGCTTTAAACCGTTACATGCCAGACCCAGCAATCAGGCTCCAGCTGGACTCTATTATGATTCAAACGACGCTCTTTTATACATGGCCGGACAGACAGTGGCCGTTAAAATGAAAACAAGGCGTGAAGTAAACAAACAGCGCCTGACTAACGGACACCGACGTCATCACCATCATCGCTGTCGTCATCATTATCAACAGGATTTCAAATCCCGCTACACCGGAGTGTGAGGTTTGAAATCTGGTGCCTGCACCGGGAGGGACGTCCCACTTGGTGCACCGGTCGCATAACTCCGCCCACAAATCTCCAGTGCGCCATTCTATTGGACAGCAATCCGGAAGCCGCGGCCCTGTCCCTTACGTATTGGCTGGAAGAGGATCAGCAACGACCTTTAACGCACAGCGAGAAAGAGTGAGTTTAGTCAGAGAGAGCCGTGGAGGGGATGGAACCGGCAAACCCGGGTGAGAGAGCAGAGCCGCACTCTTCTAAACACTGACAGGGATCTGGTCAGCGGGGGCCCAGACTGAGTATCGATAGAGATATTGATATCCATAAGTTGGCTCTTTCTTTTTCTTTCTTTTTTTGGTGTGTTTCGGTTGGTTTTGCCTGGACGCCCGTGTTAGGAGCAAGGACGCGCAGATGTGACGGCGATGCGCCGCGCCACCGGGTTCATTCCAGCGCAAACGCCCTTTCTGGATCTATATTTTGAGGCTGGGGCCACAGGACTCTCATAGAGGCTGTTAAGCGGAAGCCCGGTGACTCACTGCATGCTGCAGCCGCGAGCAGAGGGGACTCACTGCATTCTAATAGGAGCAGAGACGCGGGAGAGGACTCGCCTCGGTCTTATAACACACACACACACGCTGTTGGAGCCACTTGGCAACCACATCCACGCACCGTAGCGCGCGCTGGACCTCTCCGTGGCTTTCTCTGGCTTTTTGCGCATAAAAGGATGTAACCTGGCTTTTGGTGCGTGATTGTAGTTTTGTTTTTTTGTTTGTTTGTTTGTTTGTTTGTTTTGGACCGGACAGCGCGCTCTGTGCTGGGTAAGTGCTCATTTCTGATCTGTTCTTATTCCGGGTAATGAGATGTGATGTGATGAGAGAGATGTCATGCGCACGTGAAACCAGGAGCAGGACTTGCTGCTGTGTGTGTATGTGTGTGTGTGTGTGTGCATGCATGTGTGACAACCGACGCAACAGATTTTATTTGGTCCTAAATAAAAAGAAATCACACTACACTATAGAGCGGAAACGGTGCGCGCGCTGGAGGGTGGTGTTTTTTGAACGCATCTGTATTCATAGTGTTGCCTCAAGACGGACAGGTACAGATGGGGGCCCCAGTCAAGCTGCTCTTTGTGAAAAAATAAAAAAGGAAAAACATTGTTAGGCTGTGCACACATGAAGTGTGAGCTCAGGTGTGTGTTTGCGTGTGTAGTTCAGGCTCGTGCGCATTGTTGCTAAAGCGTGATGAATAAACGCGTCGAGCTGCGCTTTGCTGTAACGCGTCCGACGCGTTTCAAGGTTACATTATTTACACGCCGTTCACGTAGTTCGCTGAGGAATGAGGAATATTACGCATCAGATGCGCTTTTCCTGAGGATGGGGGGGAAGCCGCATTTACAAAAAAAAAAAACGCGAGAGTAGTTTGATTAAGGAATATTACATTCATAGAATGCACGATGCGATAACACAGGATTTCCCACAAACATGATTGTTTTGTTGTGTGTGTTTTACAGGGAAGAGGAATAAGAGAAAAAGCTGCTCGCTCGTGGAAGCCGGATGGTGGTGATCCAGCGCGCGCAGGCTTTCAGCAGAATATCAATTAGATGTTGAGCCGCAACGCTGCTTGTGGAAACGTCGATTGTTTGCCGAAGGAAAAAGAGCGCACAATGTCTCCGGGCATTGTTTCACCATGAGCAGACTTGTAAGCGAAGGTGTGAATTGCGAGATCGCTGGACGGATCAACAGGTCTCAAGCGTAAAGCGCATCTGGAGCCATGGCGCTCGTGTCGGGAGGAATGCATCTCTCCGTTTTGTCTTTCCTATTCTTGTGGGGCCAAGCCCTGGCGTTGAAAAACTTGAACTTTACGATCTCGGAGGAAAAGAACCAGGGTGTGATTGGAAACATTGCCAAAGATGCAGGACTGGAGCTGAGAGAGCAGGGTAAAAAATCCAACTTCAGGGTGCTGGAGAATTCAGCGCCACACCTCATAGATGTGGATCCTGAAAGTGGGCTGCTCTTTATCAAGCAGAGGATTGATAGAGAAACACTGTGCAAAAGAAACCCTAAGTGCCAGCTCTCTATGGAAGTGTTCGCCAACGACAAAGAGATCTACATGATTAAGGTAGACATCCAGGACATAAACGACAACGCGCCCAGCTTTCCTTCAGATCAGATCGACATCGATATTTCAGAGAACGCCGCCCCCGGCACCCGCTTTCCTCTAGCTGCTGCCTACGACCCAGACACCCGAGAAAACGGCCTTAAAACATATCAAATCACGCGAGATGATTACAGCATATTTTCTCTGGATGTAAAGTCCAGAGGAGATGGAACTAAATTTCCTGAGCTGGTTGTCCAGAGGTCTTTAGATAGAGAGGAGCGCAGCCATCACACTCTGATTATTACTGCCACAGATGGAGGGGAGTATCCAAAGTCGGGCACAATGCAAATCAATGTGAAAGTAATTGATTCAAATGACAACAGCCCCGTTTTTGAGCAGTCCTCTTATGTTGTGGAAATTCCTGAGAATTCTCCGCCTGGCGCGGTATTGATAGATTTAAACGCCACTGACCCTGATGAAGGAAGTAACGGACAGGTTACCTATTCTTTGAGTTTTTATGGCTCGGATCGAGTCAAAGAATTGTTCTCCATAGACCCTAAAACTGGTGTAATAAAGATTCAGGGGAAAATCGACTACGAGGAAAACCCAATAATAGAAATTGATGTGCAGGCAAAGGATCAAGGTCCGAATCCTGTTCCTGGCCATTGTAAAGTCACTGTTAAAGTGCTTGACAGGAATGACAATTGGCCTTCAATAGGCTTTGTGGCGGTTCGGCAGGGGGCAGTTAGTGAAGCAGCACCCCCGGGGACCGTCATCGCTCTAGTCAGAGTGACAGACAAGGACTCTGGCCGCAATGGGCAGCTCCAATGTAGGATTTTGGGCAACGTCCCTTTCCGACTTGAGGAAAACTCTGATAATTTCTACACAGTGGTGACAGACAGACAGCTGGATCGAGAAGTGAAGGATGAATACAACATTACAATCATGGCCAAAGACAATGGTAACCCTCCACTGAACGCCACAAAGTCTTTTACGGTCAAAATACTGGATGAGAACGATAACGCACCACGCTTCACAAAAATGGTCTACCTCCTACAGGTGCCTGAAAACAACATCCCAGGAGAATATCTTGGCTCAGTTCTGGCTCATGACCCAGACTTGGGCCAAAACGGCACCGTTTCCTATTCCCTCCTTCCATCTAACGTGAGTGAGGAATCCATTACCACGTACGTCAACATCAAACCAACCGATGGAGCCATTTATGCCCTAAGGAGTTTCAATTATGAGCAGACCAAGTATTTTGATTTCAAGGTCCAGGCTAAGGACTCAGGTAATCCCCATCTGGAGAGTAACACTACAGTACGTGTGAGTGTGCTCGATGTCAACGACAACATCCCCGTCATTGTGCTGCCGCTGTTGCAAAATGATACAGCAGAGATCCATGTACCACGCAACGTTGGTGTAGGCCACGTAATTACAACGGTAAGAGCAGTGGACAATGACTTTGGTGAGAGCGGACGCCTCACCTATGAGATCTCAGATGGCAACGAGGAGCACTTGTTCGAGATCGATTCTGTGACGGGAGAGGTGCGGACTGCTCAGCCACTCTGGGAGGAGGTGTCTTCTGTGGTCGAGCTCATCATCAAGGTGACAGACCACGGAAAGCCCACTCTGTCCGCCATGGCCAAGCTGGTTGTGAAGGCGTACTCCGGACCCCTGCCAGAGGGCGAGCCACGGATCAACGCCGAGCAGCACGGCTGGGACGTGTCGCTCCCTTTGATCGTCACTCTCAGCGTCATTTCCGTCATGCTGTTGGCGGCCATGATTGCGGTGGCCGTCAAGTGTAAGCGGGAGAACAAGGAGATCCGTACCTACAACTGCCGCATCGCAGAGTACTCCCACCCGCAGCTGGGCAAGGGCAAAAAAAAGAAGATCAACAAGAACGATATCATGCTGGTGCAGAGCGAGGTGGAGGAACGGGACACCATGAACGTCATGAATGTAGTGAGCAGCCCCTCACTGGCCACCTCGCCAATGTACTTCGATTACCAGACACGTCTTCCCCTCAGCTCGCCCAGATCCGAGGTCATGTACCTCAAACCCACGGCCAACAACCTCAGCGTCCCCCAAGGCCACGTTGGCTGCCATACGAGTTTCACGGGGCCTGTGACTAGCACCACAGAGACACCGGTTAACCGGATGTCGATAATTCAGGTATGCAAAGCTGTTTATTTTCTCTTTTCTGATCACCCTGTCCTTCCTGCATTTGTTACCTCTCTCTCTCTCTCTCTCTCTCTCTCTCTCTCTCTCTCTCTCTCTCTTGCTCTGTCTGTTTAGGTGAATAAGTTTGTGTATGCAGAGCAGCTGGCAGGAAGGGTGGGGAAGAGAGGAAAATAGAAAGGGGAGGTGGAAAGGGGGAATGGTTGTGATATGTAACATTACTCACTCCTGTCCTTTATGTACCGCAAAGCCTACCTCTCTAACCGTCTTTGGCATCCATCTTTACCCATGTTAGCCCCCCCCCACCCTGGGTAATGCGTTTTGCTGAATCGAACAGATAACATAATTTAATTACAGACTTATTGTTTAAATGCACTTGTAAGTATAAGTGAGACGCTGATAAATAGACAGGCTTGACGTCTTGCATTCGTTATTTGAGTAATGCTGTACTGCTTTTGTTCATGACGGCTACTCCACCAGTCTTGGCTCGCTCATGAATAGATCTTTCATGAATCTCTACCTCGTTTTCTTGGGGGTCTAATTTTATAGTCAACCCCGAAATGGTTTTGTTGTGTACTTCTTTTTAATAAATAATTACATTTAGATTTAATAAATCTCCCAGCTTAAAGCCAGTGCACCTTCCTGTCCGTATATAAAGGCTCAACTTTTTTTTTTTCTTTTGAGTGAGGAGGAAATAAAGAGCTTTGCTGGATTTCCTCATTCCTTCCTAATGCGTCTTTGCAGCTAAGCCATTGACAACTCCTGTGTCTCTGTTAATGCTAAGCCATTTTAAAAAGCATTTGAAGTCTGCCATGTCAAGCAAGGCTAAAGTCCCTATTTTAAACTCAGCTATGCCAGGTGCGGGCATGGAGCCTAGTGAGATTACAGCTAGCTACAAGTAATTTACCTGTCGCTCTGTCCTTACTTCTCATGTTAATGTATGCTTTTTAGCAGTTTTTTCTTCTTTTTTTGCAGTGTTTTCTTGTGTCTGGCAGTTTTTAAAGACAATGTGATAATCAGTGTGAATTTCAGTGAAGTTTGCTTTCAGTCTCCTCATATACAGGAGTGTGCTTGTGTCTGAAGGGGGCTGTGTTAATCAGAGCATGTCACGTGTAAACAAAATTTGTTTTACGTTGGGGGGGGGACCGCGAGAGGCCACATTTACGGACCTGTGCGTTTACCGTCTAGCATGTCGCTGCTAGAAAGTGTCGGTTTGCGTGCACCTGTGGTGAAAGCGGCGCTGGTTTTGTGTGCGAGCTCTACGTGGGTGGTCCAGTCTATCATCGTGTAGAGCGTGCAGACTGCAGGTCAGCGTGTGCGCGACCGTTTATGATGGGACTAATCATAAGCAGAATAATTGTAAATGCCTGAGCGAGCTGCAATTCAGCATCATCAACAAGCCCGTGCGTAGGACCTCTCTTATCACGGCTTCACTGAAACACACACACACACACACAAACATGCACTTTTTGTATCTTGGCTGACTGTCAGATGCACATGGTGGAGTATAGTACTATACCATCAAACTATGTTCTTTCTTTCTTTTTTAACCTAAATGAGGGATGCAGGCATGGCAGGGATCCTGTTCCCAAATCCATAAAACAAAAAAATCAGAGCTTGGCAGAGGAAGACGGAGCTGGAGGGTGTCATAGAACTGAGAAGTGGTGTTATAGGAAACATGTCAGAAGAAAAAAAAACATTTAAACGTCCCTAAGATCGCTCTGCACGTCGGTTATTAGAGCTGGGAACTTACAGACCGCATACAGGTACAGTATACACAGACATACTGTATTCGCTCGGGTTAAAACGAGCCCCTTAAGCAGCTCCTATCAGCCCTGGAGGCTTTTTAATGACATTTTATAGCAGGAAGTCCAGGGGTTGGTAATGGCTGTCCATACCATGAGTGAGGCTTGCTTGGAATTAGCAATATATGTGTGTGTGTGCGTGTGTGTGTACGCGTGTTGAGCGGGCACCGCTGGCCCAAGCTTTTGGCGAGCTGAAACGTCATGTAATTTGCCTGGCAGCGCAGGAGCTCCATGATAACAGGATGGAGGATGAGTAATGGCACTTAATTGCGCTGCAGGCGCCCAGGCATATTACTTACTGACGAATCAAGGTTAAAGAGAATTATCCGTGCAATCCCTCCAAGCCAAGAACAAGGGATTTCACTAATTTGTTTAAAAGTGTTTTTTTTTTTTTTTTTTTACATTTTCTCACCTTGCAAATGATCCTTTTTCCACATGCTATCCAGAGCGTGAGCTAAATCCGAGAGAGGATTACCTAGCGATTTAAACGCACACGCTATGGAAATTAATAATCTCTCTCAGTCTTAATGTTTTTTTTTTTTAATGTATCTCTTAACAGGAAGAAGATAAACTTAATATACGGTATATTGCGTCCATATTCCGGGCATCTGAGCATGGAGACGTGTGTAAGCCGAGCCACTGAGGCGTGCATAAAGTTCATGAGGAAACGTGGCTATAAGAGTTGCCTCTAGGTGGCGACAGTCTGCCTAGAAAGTCTCAGATGGCTGAAGGAAGCCGGACAGAGTTTTCTTCATCGTATGTATAGGATGGCACACCTGTTTAGTCACCGCTTGGAATTGTGTCAGTGCTTACGGTGCCATTTCTTCATCTTTAGCAAGTATTCAGAGGATTAAAATCTGCTTTCTCTGTTCTGGTCGCAATTGTTCGTTGGTCAGATACAACACAAACAGTTGAGATGGGGGCAATGTAAATATGAGGAAAAGGAAGGGATTTCTCTAAGGATACCCATGATTGAGTGTCTTTTTTAAAAAACGAATATCCAATCCGTTCATCAGTATGGCGTTCCTCGGACTTGGGGGGCGCGAAGAAGAAGCGATTCACTGACCGACGACTAGAGTTTAAAGATCCCCCCACCACTCCGCTTCTCTGTCTCTCTCTCTCTCTCTCTCTCTCTCTCACTCTCTTTCTCTCTCTCTCCCTCTCTGCATGTGTCTGTTAGTGTGTTCTCTATATAATTCCGTGCGCAAGTCAGGGAGCGTGAGTGCAGCCATGCATGCTAATGGATATGTCCTTGCATGGAGACTACAGGCAGAAAAGCAATGCCTGTGGGGGGATTTTTTTCCCCTCCTTTTATTTATTTATTTATTTATTTTTATTTATTTCTTTATTTACTTTTGGCTAGGAGGGGGCATCGTGCATCATGCATTCCGGGCATGATGTAGTCACAGCGCTTCCTTTATACATTTATATGACAGCCAACTGTTTGTCCTTCCCATTCATTTTCTCCTCCATAAAACCACCACCACCACCACCGGCTCCCCACCAACCCCCACCCCCACCCTCCTGTCCTCCCCTCCTTCTCCTTCTTTCCTTTCCTGCGTGCCCCTCATTTTTCAGCAGCACTTTCCGCACTGGAGATTTTTCAGCAACTCGATACAATAGAAATTGTAGCTGCACTTGAGTGAGCAGCCAAAGCAAAAAAAATGTGTTCTGTTTGTTTGTTTGTAATCCGAGTATAGAGCCTTGTGTATAAAAGAGAGAGGGAGAGGTGGGGGTGTCAGGGATGAAGGGAAATAATGCGTTGGAATTAGAAAGTTCGACAACGACAGCAACTTTTTGATAACTCTGTTCCTTACGGTTCCCTCGTAAATAGTATTTTGTCAGCAAAGAATTTAAGACGTCGTCATACCCATCATTATAGTCTCTTTAATGTGGCACGGGCGCAGTCGTCTTTTACCGGTTTGATTATCTAGATGATTAGATAAATGGTGATATGTTTTGCCATAATGCTCATTCCTTCTTGTGTGTGTGTGTGGGTCTGTCTACTTTCCATCTCCTCCATTTGTCTGTGCATTAAACAGACTCATTGACCTGCCCTTGGTGTATTGTTCTTATTTCCAGATGCGGTGCTACATTGAATTATTGATATCGAGATTTTGATACACGTCTGCCAGATCAATGTGTTTTTGCAGGCTGTGGAGGGAAATGCTGAACATCTACACATCTGAATGACTTACACTGTAGGCTTTAGAGCATGCTTTAGACCTTTGGAATTTGTTTTCTTCTGATCTATAAGGGCTTTTGCCACCTTGTTAATACTGAATATAGAGTGTTTATGTCTGTGTGTGTGTGAGAGAGAGAGAGAGAGAGAGAGGGTGATGGAGAGAGAGAGAGAGAGGGTGATAGAGAGAGAGGGTGATGGAGAGAGAGAGAGAGAGAGAGAGGGTGATGGAGAGAGAGGGTGATAGAGAGAGCCTGAGGGAGAGAGAGAGAGGGTGAGTGAGAGAAAGAGAGAGTGAGAGGGAGAGAGAAAGAGAGAGGGTGAGAGAGAGAGCGTGAGGGAGAGAGAAAGAGAGAGGGTGAGAGAAGAGAGCGTGAGTGAGAGAGAAAAAGAGAGAGAGAGAGAGACTTTGACTACTGCACATGCTTCTTATTTCTGCATACAAAACTCAGCAGCCTTCATTCTGCTTTTTTTTTTTATCTTAAAAGTGGTCTCTTGGTGATCTCAGGAAAAATTACATGCAAAATACATAGTAACGGCACTTACACGTGTCATCAGTTGCGTCCGGCAGCACACAGACATCTGTGGAAGCTTCTAGAGCCGTTTACGCCATAAGAACGGCAAGTTACCATATCATCCATTTAATAGCTGCAGCTCGTGAGATGAGTTTGGATTTTCACATATGTTGTCCCATGACTACAAGAAATCCGGCAAAACCTTGAAGTTATGACAGAAGTGTGGCCATAAAGAAGTACGTCACCAGCATCGGCTTGTGAGAATCGTTTCACTTGAGTGGAAGGCGTACAACACTGCCTCAAGTAACATCGGAATTCAATGCTGGGGCCTCAACAAGCATCAGCGTGAGGACTGTACAACGTTCCCTACAAAAAAAAATCCCGTAGGGGACCGACCAAGTATTAAAGGCTATACCAGTGTTTCTGTTACATTGCTTATTTTACCGAGATGCATTTTTCTGTAATTTTGTGCCAGGAATCTAAAACGCTTTTGTACCAACTCGACTCGATAAGTCATGAATAATCTATAACAAAGTTGTACTTAAAAAAAAAAAAAAAAACAACAATAGGGAAAAACTCACAGGATTTTTCCCAGTGCTGTAGACTTACACATGCTGATCCCTGGCTATATTTACTCCTTCATTAATAAATCAGCAGGTTTAGCCAATCAGACACGAGTGCTGGGTGTCGGGATACTTTGAAATCCTTCATTACATGGTCTGTGAGCACAAGAGGAAAAGGTGTGTGTGTGTGTCCTCATTTGTATACAAGCTTTTGTAATTCCTTTTTAGATTAAACACACGCACACACTCCCTCATGCTTTCCTACCCTGTTTATTTCTGATTCACGCTGAAACAGTGATGATTTAGATACAAATTAGAGATGGTTTGAGATTAGCCTAGTTTTCTTTTCTCTGCTTCCCTTCTCTTTCTCCTGCCTCTCCTGCTTCTTTTCTTTGTGTGCACCAAAGTGGAGTGGAGAAAAATGAAGGCTAGAGAGAGAGAGAAAAAAAAAGAAGAAGAAAACTCTCACCGCACGTTTTACCACACGTTCACGCGATTAATTAGCGTGCTACAAAAAAGCGCGTGTGCATAATACACAGGACATTTGTCGAGCCGCATGTATTATGTATGACAATTCTGGAAATCCAAGTCGCGGTGTTGAATTATTTAGTGAGTTGTATAGCGCCATAATCTAGCTCATGCCAGTTCCGCCAGGGTTCGAGTCGCGCCGCAAATCGGCAGGTTATTATTAACTCATAACCTGATACATCTTCAGTCGTTCCCAGTATCCCTGCTCAAATCAATGGCAAGCTTGGCCAACGTGTCCGAGGGTGTGCGGTAGACAGAAGGACAGGATTCATTAAACGAATGAATGATTTATTGAGCCAAGAGTCGAGTGATACATAATTTTGAACAGGACTACGTGTTTCATTACGAGTCTGAGCATCGTCTCTACGACCTACTACAAAAAAAGGCAATATATTATAACTGCGCTGTAGAATGCTTGGAAGTGCATAGATAATGCCACACTTAATGCATTCCAGGCTCAAGGTCTATAAGACGTCCCTCTTGAAGGATAAAGAAAAATTGCTTACTCAGTGTTGCGTGGTTTGGTTATTTAATTACTTAAGCAAGCAGCAGAAGCTATTACTGTGGCCTGTAAAGAGGACGGAGATGCACCAGTGTGATGCAAGACCACAAAGCCTGACCCTTAAAGCACGAAACACAAAAGGAAAGCGCTTAATTTGCCTGGTCAAGCCATCTCAAGCTGTTGTGGTCTTTGGTTTTATCACGACTCTTGGACATACTACATTACATACTACATTTATGGCATTTGGCAGACACCCTTATCCAGAGTGACGTACATTTATCTAATTTATAAAGCTGAGCAGTTGAGGGTTAACAGTGGCAGCTTGGTGGTGCTGGGATTTGAACTTGTGATTTTCCAATCAGTAGTCCAACTTGAACAGTTTTTTTTATTTATTTTTTTTTTTTTATGATGATACGCGATTTACGATGGCACGTGGCACTCTGCTTTTCATTTCAGAATTGCTCTCTAGCAGCCTGCTTGTTTTTTTTCACAGGCTTTTGAGGTTTGCTGTTCTTCCATCGATCTAACAGTAAACAGTGGTTTTCCTCTCTCCTCGTACAACGCAGGTGTTTGGAGAAGCAAGCCGCTCTTAGTCCCCGTCAATATTTGCTCGGGCTCTACCGCTCCATGCACTATAACCTTAACCGCTAATGGTAGCCATGCCCAGTGCTGAAAGGCATCATTATTAGTCTTGCAATAGATCATACTCCGGTTCGAGCTGATATTTGTTTAATGGTGGGAAAAAAAATGGAGGAAAAAAAAAAATGCTGTTCTTCAGACGCTCCTGCTGTAAGAATGCGTTCGGCATTACAATGAAACGTCCTGTCCTCTAAAGCGCAAAGGATCGTAGTCAAATACATCAAGCCTTCCCGGTTATACAATTGAAATCAAACTAATTAGGTTTATCGTATTGCTTTTTTGCATACAATACTGTGCAAAAGTCTTTGGGCACCCTATTGTTTTTAGGTACAACTTTTGTTATTGGTGGATTATTTTTTTCTTTTCCAAGAAAAATGTTAATGTTACAGAATGTCAGTAATGAAAGCAAGACATTACATAACAGAGCACTTTTCAGACAAGTTAATGCTGCTGGGTTTTGCATTTAACTAAAAGAAGTGCGGCAGTCAAAGTCTCCAGAAGAGCCGTGGCAGATTCTCCGAGACGCTCGGTCAAACTCACCAGCTCATTTCCTTAATAAAATAAAACTGCAGACGTTGGGAAACACCTGCGAATACTGGTTAAAGAAAAAGACAACACCATATATGGACTTCCTGTAGTGTATTCCTGTCTACTGCACTTTATTTAGTAGTGTTTTCTTTGACATAGAAACGTCTTCATTATTATAACATCGAAGGTGTCTTTGCGTGTGCCTTATTAAGACTTCTGTGTCATACTGCACAGTAATCAGCTGTAGGTTTTACTGAGCGTCTTGGAGAATCTGCCACAGCTCTTCTGGAGACTTTAACGGTCACACTTACTGTAAAACCCAGCAGTGTTATCTTCATTATGCATTTTTTCTGAAAAGTGCTCCGTTATGTGACGTGCTGCTTTCGTTACTGGCATACTGAACATTTTCTTGTGTTTTTTTTAGACTCAGTAATGCAGAACTCAAAAAATCCAAAGTTGTACCTAGAAACAATAGGGCATCTAAGACTGTTTGCACAGTACTGCATGTTATGTACATTAGGCTTTGCCATGTTGACTCTCTGGCTTTATTATAAGTGTCCATGTTACAGAATTAGTCAGTTTGATGATTGCTTGGATGATGATGAACAGGATTAAACACTCAAATCAAATGAGTGCTTTTCAGAGACCAGGAAATAAATAGCCCATTGTCATTTTAACCCAAGCCTAATGAGCGTTTAAAGAAAAAATACGCTAGACTGAAACTTCTATGGAAAATAAATTATGGTGGGGTATGTTTGTGGTATGAATGTCTTGGTCGGTGCTGTCTTTTGCTGTTCCTGTGAGAAGTTAGTGGCTGTCTGCTGTACTGATGGCACCGGGGGGAGGACATGGGAGGCTAGTGCAATTTGTTCAGACTTTTGTTTTGTGTGTGTGTGTTCTGTGTCCTGTTGCTTGGTCTGCCATTGCCACTTGCCTCTGGCTCCTTGCTTATCACTGGTTGCCATTTAATAAAAGAAAAATGCCACCACAAGTTGAAGCCTAAGTGTAGGTGGCATAGAAAAGTATTAACCAAAGTGAAAAAAAAAAAACCTCCCAGTTTGATTTCGAGTAAATCTCGGATGCCAGCTGAAGATCACGTGTTAATCCTAAAGACTAAAGTGGTTCAGGGTGGATTCTTAGCGCTTTCTCTCTGGACTCGGCGTCCAAACCAGTCAGAAGCATTCGAAAGTGTCCGCAGTCAGAGATGAACAATTTGTTCGCTCCATGCTGTGACCCCAAAACACACACAAAGCTGGGTTTTGTGGTGCACTTTGCCTCGAGGGAATGAATAGAGGCAGGATGCCGCTGAGCCTCCGCCGCCTGGGTGGGAGCACACAAGATTGTTCAATCACCAGCTGTGTTTTGAAGTACCATCCCACTTCTTTATTATTTCCAAATTATGCTGGCGACCCAGCGGGGCATTCCGAACCCTCGAGGGCTCTCGGGATGCTTCGCACGGGCCTCCTTGAGCTTAATTGTCTAAGTGGGAGGATCCACTCTGTTTGTTTGGTTCAGTTTTTAGCTGCTTTTGTCTTGAATGTCCTGCCTGCTAGAATGTAAGCATAATTAATATTCTGTATTAAGTCTGAAAAGACAGTGGATACATTTTAGTGATGGTATTAAAAAGCATTAGGACGGTTGGCATTAAATCAAGTGGACGCCACTTTTTGTTGTTGTTGTTCTTGAGTGTTGGCAGTTGCCCAAGTTGAACACTGTGTCTTGTTTGAGTGCCCTCAGGTAAGTTCCTGTACCGAGGAACGAAGGGGTTTCTTCTGAAATCCAACAGAGACATCTTTTTTACGCTGCACTCATTTGACTTGCAAAATTTTCCTGTTCTTCTCCCTTTGTTTCTCTTTTGACTAGTATAAAACGTTTTCTTTGAAGGGCCGTCACTGCCCCTGTTTTTTTTTTTGGGCCAGACACGTTTTTGAAACCCGCTATCACAAGCAGGTTCCTGCTCATTTCTCGTCAAGGGAATAGCGGGAGTTCACAGAGGGATTCGCAGACCCGTATTTTGTACGGCGAAACTCATGCCGTTCCTGAATCGTTAAGCGTACATCTTATTTGATAGGCTTAATGCTTACAGGAGTATTGATACTGACAGTTTTGACAGTTGGAGTTTCTCTTGAGGCATCCACAGAATTTGCGCTCTTCAAAACATCTCAGCAGTTCAATCTCTGACTCAAGAGACAATCCCAGTTACAAGATAACAAGAAATATTGCCTTGTGTTGCAATGATGACAAATTTGTGAGTGATGTATGGAAATTGTATATAAAGTATAATGTGTGTGTACGTTGCTAGATCTAAATGAGGATTTATGGTTGTAATATTTGAGAATAATTGACGCTTGCGCTCGCAGTGACGGCTGCTTTTTTATTAATCTGATTATGTATCAGTTATGGTCTCGTAATTGCATTTAGGCACAATTGCTTTCCGCAGAAATGGACTCCATATTGCTAATGTGTTAAATGTTGATATAGTGCATGTATATAATACTAGGCATATTTTGTCTTGAAAATGAAGTGTCTTTATAGAGCGGTTGAGTAAAGATGGCAGCGCGTTGGGATTTGGTCAGTGGCTAATTACAGAACAGTGGTTCAACCCTTGCAGTTGACCTCTTGTTATGGCGTGATCCGGCACTAGGACGATCTAGCTAGTGAGAGGTTTCTCAGGTCACCGCGGTTAAATCGATGGGCAAGTGTGGCAGACTGTCCGCCTTTCCACTGAGGTCCAAGCATGTACGCGCGCATTTTCTTTCCCAGTGTTCTTAGATTGCTGGGGGTAACATGAACCCAGCGGTTGTGGCCTTGTCTGTTACACACATCAGGCTTGTCAGCATCTGTGTTTTGTACACACTCTTATCTGTTTATGACGAGTCTTGTTCCACGTCGTCTTTTCCCGCTTGCTCGAGTCCCATTGTAAATAAAAGGTGCTTTGTTGCCATAAGAACCCTCGATCAACAGGGCCAGTTAAAGCACAGCCTCCAACACCACCTGGGTTCATGGTGGGGGATGGACCAACAAATAAAAATATGTATTCCTGTTATTGAAGGGATAAAATTAAGTCAAGAATGTGATGTGTTTTTAGATGTATTCTTTTTACATTTTTTCCTAAATGACACTAAAATTTAATTTAAATTTCATCCATGAACTGTTTATTAAAATGTCATATGAATTAACCAAAAAATCGGGATAAATGGAATACTGGATAAATGGAATATATTTACAGTATAGCTATTGTAATGGTTGATATACACTGAAGTACCAGAAAAACTGTTAATACTTAGGTGTAGGTCCCCGACAGGATCTTGGAGGTAACGTTGCACAGTCCTCACGCTGGTGTTTGTTGAGGCCTCTGCATTGAATTCCGATGTTACTTGAGGCAGTGTTGCATGCCTGTTTGTTCACCCAGAGTCTTTTAACAGCCAAGCTGTTTGCCAAAAATATTGTAGTCATGGTACAAATCGTCATACATGAAAATCCAAACTTCGCTTCTGCCTCATGAAATCTCACAAGCTCCAAATATTAAACCTCAATATTGTGATAACTTGCCATTCTCATAGCAGAAACAGCTCTAGAAGCTTCCGTAGATGTCTACTGTTTTATGTACACACTGGCAGACGCAACCAACGACGTGCATATGTGGCATTGCTATGTATCTTGTATAGGGTGTATTCCTGCCCCATACCCTGGTGTGCCTGCTATAGGTCCTGGATCTACCACATCTCTGAAAAGGATAAAGTGCTGACTGTAGATGAATGTATGCTTTTATTTCTTGCTGGAAGAGAGAAAAAAAAACCCTCTTTCTTTTCTACCTTTCTGTCGTCCATACTGTAATAGACTTCCATACTGGCCCTTAATGTCTTTGAGCAAGGCATCACTGGCGCCTTTTCAAAGTTAGATCCATCTACAGACTGGGACGCTATGATTGATCTTGATAGGGAGGAGTTAGTAAGTCATTTCGTCTAGTCAGAAAAATTGTTTTCCTAGCTGATAATTATAGTCAGTGAGTCAGAGTCTGTCTCTCTCTCTCGCTTGTTCTCTCTCTCTCTCTCTCTCTCTCTCCCTCCCTCTCCCTCTCCCTGCACACAGTTCATTCTTGTCATTTTAAATCAGCTGTGCAATGGTTCAAGTCCTGACCCAAGCCAGATACCTGATGATGAGATTATCCTGTCATCGACGTGAACTTTGTGCATCCTCCACAATCGATCGGCAGAGAGGCTGTTCAGAAACGACGTGCCGCTCAAGAACAGCGCTACCTTTAGCACAATAGAGAGGAAGACAGGACATTTGAGTATGCATCTTTCTCTCTCTCTCTCTCTCTCTCTCTCTCTCTATCCGTTCCTTGAATAATCATGAGAACAATGACTATTTTAGGTCTACACAGGCATGAATGTGTTCATAACAAACAGACGGCAGAAACCACAGAGGTCACATTCAGCTCTGCTGCCGTTTTTTTTTTTTTTTTTTTATTCAGCTCCGTTAAACATGACAGTCCATCACTGGTATGTCAGGGAAAAATAAATAAATAATTAAGAATGCTGAAGAGAGAAATACACATTTGTGAGGTTCTGAGCTTTGCTTGAGCTCCAGGTTCTTCATTTGATGATGAATTTTAGGAAAAGGTCAAGTGGCTTTATAGCTGTGGATTATGAGCAATTGTGTCTTCTGGGTTTTGCTGATTAATTCCATAGCTTGACTGATGCTTGCTCAAACAACTCACTTAAAAGAATGTGCAGTGTTTCTGTGGCGTTCCGGCACTGGAGACTAAGCAGAATGCTTGCGTATGCGTACACGTATACGCGCACACACCCTCAATGTAGCAGGCCACAGAGAGTTGACAGAAGCAGTGGTTCTTTATTCTAGTTATAGGGACCATATCCTATACTCTGCACAGGTTTTTCCTGCTCTAAGGGCCCTGATACATCACACCAGGCTGATGGAGATGGAAAAAACCTCTTTGAAAAATAGCTTTCTAACATGCGAACATGACGGATGGAGGCCAGCATGCACATAAATTCTGCATTGGGCTTCAAGTGAAATAATTACGTGTGGTGGCAGGAATCAATGTTTGCATAACCAAATGGAATACCAAAGTACCAGAAAAACTGGTACCAGTTAATACTTGGTAGGCCCCTCACAGAACGTTGCACAGTCCTCACGCTGATGTTTGTTGAGGCCCCGGCATTGAATTCCGATGTTACTCGAGGCAGTGAAATGATTCCAGTTTTGCCGGAATTCCTTGAAAATGACACCCTTGAAACCCATAAGAGAAAATCTAAACTTTGCTTCTATCTCCAAAATGCTATGACCCGTACCATTAAACTATTAAACCGTGCTAAAAATCAGAAGATGGTGATAATAACTTGCCATGGCAGAAACAGCTCTTCTCTCTCTCTCTCTCTCTCTCTCTCTCTCTC
>JANCOA010000004.1:14810663-14822123 GCA_024363135.1 Leptodoras oyakawai | reverse complement strand
CTCTTGAAGCTCATTGAGAGAAAGCCAAGAGTGTGCAAAGCAGTAATCAGAGCAATGGGTGGCTATTTTGAAGAAATTAGAATATAAAACATATTTTCAGTACGTTCGATAAATGTAGAGCATTTAAAAAATTGTTTGTGTCATTTCATGCAATGGAGTATATGTACATTTTATTGTGCCAAGCCAAAACAGACTGGAGTCTCTAAAGGAGCCGAGACGCGAGTTTGTTGTTCTCCCGTCTGCCTTCTCATCTACCTTATATATGGGCGCCTAGCAAATAAAGTACCCTGAGCTTTTTGTGTGTTATTGTTTACACCGACCACAGACCCATCAGATAAATAAACAAAGCAACAAACTGTTAGACATGTTTTCTAATTTATTCAGCTTATTACTTGGTTTGGATGTAGTGCCACTGTGCACGTGTCTGTAGCTATGAAGAGTGACAGTGTGTTAGCTAATGCTTCATTCAAATCTATGAACACTATTACACAAAGCCCAGTGCATTGGCAGACAATTTATGCCACACAAGCTTGAGGTAAATTTTCTTTTAAGTGTTTCGTAATAGACAACAGACATTTGTAATCGTGTTTCATAATAGCTCTGTCATCACTGTCATTTCTAAGCCTTTGTTAAACTGTATTTTACTTCAGGGGACATTTCAGCCTGCTAATTCACACCAGTCATCCAAATATTGGCCCATAATCATTTGATATTTAGCCAGTAATTAAGCACTGTGTTAGGAAAAGTGCTACCATGCGGCAATGGTCCTGGCAGACAGAATCGTTCGCAGTAGTGACAGATAAGACAGCACCATGACAAGGTATCAAGAGTGCATTTTTTCTATTCTTCACAACTAGGTCCCTCTTCATCCTTAAACTGTTTTGTGCTTTGTTTATGCTCCAACACTGGTGGTAATATAAAGGGGTTCCCTCGGAGAGACGCAGTCCTTCAGAACAGCTCGTCACTCAGACGTCGACGTTGTCGCTTAACTTGGCCTTGATGTGACAAGTCTGTCGTGGGAGAACGTTGACAGCTCCAACACTTCCTTTTCTTGTTCTGTCTCATCTCTGCTGCTGAATGGATTCAGCCTCCGTTGAGGTTTTCCCAACTCTCATGTGCTAGCATTAAAAAAATCATGTTTCAAATGAGCCACTTAGTTGGCAAAGAGCCACAGGAGCCAAACTCTGGTTTGCACAGAGTGTAAATGTGAGAGTTGTCTGTGTTCTCAGCAGGCGGCTCTGTCCAATGATTCCTGCTGCTTTAGGAGCCCTGCTGAGCTGATTTATCAAACAAGCCATCACTTAAAGAAATCCAGACATCAACATTTTGAGCAAGTAATATTTTTGGCCAAATAAGCAATGTGGAGGCTTTGTGCATCTCTTACTGGTGCCTGTTTTTATTATTACGGACACTACACTTAAGTACACAGCAATACCACCTATGCACGTCATTGGTTGTATCCACCAGTGTGTATATAAAGCAGCAGACATCTATGGAAGCTTCTAGAGCTGTTTTGGCTGTGAGAATGTTTTTGCATTATCATGATTTTTTTTTGTGTGTGATTTTCAACATGGTTGGAGCTCGTGAGATGGATCATAGCATTTCAGAGTTAGAAGCAAAGTTTGGATTTTCATGTATGAGCTTTTCAAGGGTGTAAAGTGACTACAAGCATTCTGGGAAAATCTTCAACTTATGACAACAGCGTAGCTGTAAAAAGACTGGGTGAATGAGCAGCATCAGCTGGCAAGAATCGTTTAGCACAATAGATGTGCAACATTGCCTCAAGTAACATTGGAATTCATCGGAATGCTGGGGCCTCGACAAACATCAGCATGTGGACTTGTACTTCAGTGTATTTCTCTATACAATACTCCAAGAGATTCTTAAACCACTGGATCTAACATGGATCACTATCTCCTGGAGGACACAACATGGACGGTGCAGGAGAGGGAACTGAAGAGGAGTTTGTAATCTGGGTCACTGGCCCAGCTAAGAGCTGCACCACACAAAACCCCTCTCTTTAGTGTTTTTCATGTCAATGCAAGATCACTTGCCAACAAAACAGACAAGGTCAGACTGATTGTGGCCATACACAATCACAAAGAACTACTGCATTCAGGCCACTCACTCCATTGTCAGAACATCTGACCATCTTCCAGTAAAGAACCAGGAGGTGGAATTGTGTTTAGATAAATGGAAAAATGGTGCATGAACATGACTACAATCAGTAAATTCTGCTTTCCAGACCTGGAATATCTAATGATCAAGCATAGACTGTTTTACTTTTGCAGGGAATATACAGACGATGTCATGGCAGTATACTCTACATACCACCCCAGGCTAATGTAAAGCTAGTGCTTGGTTACATGTACGATGCCAGGAATAAACAACAGAACACACATGCTAAAGGAGGTTTCATCACTGTCGGTGATTTCAACCAAACAAACCTCAGGAATGTTCTTCCCAGATTCAACCAACATGCCAAATGCACAACCAGAGAGCAAAACACTTTAGATCATATCTATTACCAACACAAAGACCCATACCCTGCCCCCACCTTGAAAGACCACTGCTCTTTATTTCTTATCCCTGCACATAAACCCCTTGCTAACAGTGCTAAGCTGACTACAAGGCAGTTAAAGTTTGGCCTGAGGGAACCATTGATCAACTCCAGTTGACTCCAGTTGTTTTGAACACACAAAATGGAATGTATTTGGCCATCAGACAGACCTGGAGGTGTTCATCTGTACTGTCATACATTATCTACTGTGTGGGCAATGTCCCTGTTAGTAAAAGGATCTGAGTGTACCCATATGAGAAACCATGAAAGAACAGCAACGGCTGCTCAGGGAAGAGATAGGGCTTTTAAATCAAGAGACACCCACCTCAGCCCACAGCACCACCAGAGTGAACCTTAAGAGAGGTATCAGGTTGGCAAAACACAACTATGAACTATGGATAGAAGAGGATTCTAACAGTAACAGATGTTGTTAAGCATCACAACGGACCCTGGTCAAGAAGCTTACACTGCCAACTAATCAGAGGAACCTAAGTAATAACGAGAGACAAATAACGAACCTGAAGTCAGTTTCAAACTTCTCTGAGACCCACAGACTCTTGTTTAACACACTTATGAGGTGCAGGTGATTCTCTGCACCACCAATACATGGAAAGCACCTGGGCCTGATGGTGTACAAGCATACTGACCAGCTAGCAGAGTTATTCAGACATATTTTCAACCTCCACCACTATTGTGCCTGTTCCCAAAATCCCTATGGTAACATGTCCCAATGACTACTGGCCAGTTGCTCTCACACCTGTCATTTCAAAATGGTTTGAATGACTGGCACTTCACTGATCTAAACCAACACCAATTTGTGTACCGGGAAAGCAGATCAACTGAGGACAGCAACTGTGTGGCTCTCAATATAACCCTCTCTCAACTGGAAAAACAGAACGCTTGTCTGGATGCTCTTTGTTGGCTATAGCTCAGTATTTAATATCATCATACCAAGCAAACTGGTTGACAAACTCTATGCACCAAGACTAACTCCATATCCTTCCATATGTAACTGGCTACTGAACTTCCTCAGAATGTCAGACTGGGCAAGCACATATCCTCCACCCTCACCCTGAGCACCAGCATCCCCCAGGGCTGTATGTAATCTTCACGCATTACTGCCTTGAACTTGAACGCTATTGTTAAGTTTGCATATGACGCGACAGTCACTGGGCTCATACCAGGCAACAACAAACCCACATGAGTTCAGAACCTGGCCACATGGTGCTCCAACAAGATGCGCCACAGAGAGCATCCTGACAAACTGCATGCCAGACTGGTACAACAGCTGCACCAAAGCTGACAAAAAAAGCCCTCCAGCATGTTGTGAAAACAGCACAGGACGGTTTTGGCATAGACCTGCCATTACTGGAACACCTTCACAGCACTCACTGTGTGAAGAGGGCTAAGAACATCATGAAAGATATCACACACCCCAGACACCATCTGTTTAAGCTCCTCCCATCAGGCAGGCGCTTCAGGTCAATCCGCGCACGCACAAGCAGACTGAAAAGCAGCTTTTTCCCCAAAAGCTCTGGCACTGTTGAACTCCGACATCATCTCAGTCTGACAGACTGATTTGCTGCAAACATTTGAGTACGTGCAATATTTACTTAGTGCAACATTTGTTTGTGCAATATTTGCTTACATGTCATTTTAAGCCAACGATTTTGTGCAGTCTTTCTACACCAAACGTTATTCAACAGGTTAATACACCATTACTCCTGTCACACTACACATTTACTGAACGCATCGCTGAAAATGCTTTTGAAAGTCAGATAGGTGCATTTTATATATTTTGTAACTTATTCCTGTCGCCTTTATTCTTTGTAAATAATTCTGAATTCTCATGTATAAAGGCACCATTTGCAATTGCAATTTTGCTTTCTTGAATCTTGACAAAGGTCAGGCAATCTGATGGATTTGGCAATCTGGGTTTGGCGGTTGCCAGGAGAACGGTACTTGTCTGACTGCATTGTGCCAAGTGTAAAGTTTAGTGGAGGGGGATTATGGTGTGGGGTTGTTTTTCAGGAGTTGGGTTTGGCTCCTTAGTTCCAGTGAAAGGAACTCTTAATGCTTCAGCATACCATTTTGGACAATTTCATGCTCCCCAATTTATGATAACAGTTTGGGGATGGCCCCTTCCTGTTCCAACATGACTGCATAGCAGTGCACAAAACAAGGTCCATAAAGACATGGATGAGGGATTTTGGTGTGGAAGAACTTGACTGGCCTGCATAGAGTCCTGACCTCAACCCGATAGAACACCTTTAGGATGAATTAGAGCGGAGACTGTGAGCCAGGCTTTCTCATCCAACATCACTTCTCATCTGACCTCACAAATATGCTTCTAGAAGAATGGTGAAAAATTTCCATAAACGCATTCCTAAACCTTATGGAAAGTCTTCTCAGAAGAGTTGAAGCTGTTATAGCTGCAAAGAGCCGACATCATATTAAATGCAGGCAGGTGAGTGAATACTTTTGGCAATATTGGTATGTTCCACTTGTATACTGTGGCTGCACTGTGTAGTTCTACAATTACAGAACTGTAGTAAATTTGAGTGGTGGATCATTCTCAGCACTGCAGTGTCACTGATGTGGTGGTGGTGGTGTGTTAATGTGTGCTGTACTGGTGTGAGTGGATCAGACACAGCAGTGCTGCTGGAGGTTTTAACTAACAAGGCATAATGAGGCCCAGGTGAGAGTGAATAGTGAGACCATGTGGTCATATTGGTCATGTGATACACCGGGACTGATGGGTGGTGGTGTTCTGTGCCATTCAGAACAACTATAACAATGACATATCTAAGATCTAAGACTGTTAGAAGCTGATCATTATCATACTACATGACTAATGCTATGCAGTTTGTTACTGAACCAATCAGAAATAAAAAATCCTGTAAAATACCAACATATTACCATTAGCAATCCCTTGACTTTCTGCCTAGCCAATTATATTAGCTATTGAATCTGATGCTAGACTAGCTTGGCATAAGAAAACATGCTAACATAGTTAACTATAGTCAGTTAGTTTTAGCAAATTAGTGGGTATGCTTTTTTCAAATCAGATGGAGTTCATGTCATGTCTTCTAGGGAGGCAAAAGTCTTTGCTCATTCCAGCATATTCAAACATTTTACTAAGCTAGGAAGTGGGGTGCTCATTTTCAAGTTTGTCACTTCGCATACGCATAGACAGCTACCATGCTATCTACATTGTGTAGCATAAGGAGGTCAAAGCAAGTAATTTCTTTTGGATGCTAAACCAACATGGCTGGATGTTAAACTGAGCCCATTCCATTGCTCTATAGCTTACAGTCATTAGCTGGATGAGGGAGTAGCAGACCTCTTATTTATCTTGAACTTAAGCTTGTCAGCTAATGTAACAGCTAGCTTGCTAAATTTTGAGGTAACCTGACACTTACCATCTCTTGCATT
Organism: Leptodoras oyakawai; assembly: GCA_024363135.1. NCBI lineage: Eukaryota > Metazoa > Chordata > Actinopteri > Siluriformes > Doradidae > Leptodoras > Leptodoras oyakawai. The sequence continues at coordinate 14,816,128 of JANCOA010000004.1, read as the reverse complement.
AACATTAAACAACATTTAGTAAAACCAACACATGGCTTATGTTATTTAAGCAGAATATCACAAATGTACATTCAGTTAGGGAAAAAATAGGTTTTCTTACCAATTTCTCTCCCTACGGTGGCTTTAGGGAAATTCATTGACAATATAAAGCTGCTACATTTTCTATACAGCTACAGAACAGTTGCTGCATATAATCTAGAGTTATTAGACCTGACTAAACGAGTGAAACTGTGTCGTATTTAAAATGAGAAATACAGTATGGTGCAAAAGTCTTAGGTACCCTATTGTTTTTAGTCACAACTTTTGTTATTGATGTTTTTTTGATTGATGAGTTCTGCATTATTGAGTCACTTCAAAGAAATTTTATATTTCCAAATGCAACTTTTCCAACATAAAATATGTAATATTACACATAAAATGTATTGCATGTCAGTAATAAAAGCAACGCATTGCATAACAGACCACGTTTCAAAGTCAAAGTCTCCAGAAGAGCTGTGGCAGCTTTTTGCATACAAAACCTAGCATTGTACCTTAAAAACAACAGGAGAAAGAATAAGACTTTTCCACAGTACTGTTTATCCCACGCCTTGAGGTGCCAGTGTAACGAGTTAACATCATTCCTACTATCCACAGCTTAACTTTGCTAGATTGCGGGCTCCCAAGTGCCGCAACGACAACGCGTTCGCCCTATCATCCGGAGTTCGCGAGTTCTAATCCAGGTGACGCTATAGCTGGTGATGCTATTCGCGAGTTCGAATCCAGGTGATCCCCATAGCCGGGAGCTCAGAGAGCAAGATTGTGCGTGCTCTCAGGGTAGGAGGGGCAGCATACGCTCTCCCTCCATGTCAATCAGCACGACACTGTCCAGTCACGGGCATCTGTGAGCTCATGTATACAAGAGGTGGGCGGGAGCGCTCTCCTCCAAGCGCACTACACCGCTCCCAAAGGTTGCATGAGCCGCAGTTCGAAAAGAGAAGGCGGCTTGCGTCACGTGTCTCGGAGGAAGCACGCGAAGGCTTCGCCCTCCCTGACTGGCAGTTCGTCGTGACAAGGGGGGAAACACTGACGGGTGGGAATTGGAGACAACTAAATTAGGGAGCAAATAACATGATCAACATATACTACTATTCACCTCATTTCTTTTCATTCTTCATCACTAGGCGTAGCACTGTCTACCTGCCCTCTTCTGCATACGGAACAAGGCCACATGACCATCACCGCTGGCCATAATTAGCTAATGCTGCAATGATTGACAGGGAAAGGTGATTACATTCCCTCTCAACGAGATACAGCATGGCCAATTTTGCTTTCAAGGATTGTCAGGGTTAGAACCTGTGATCTCCGTGCAATAGGGCAGACGCCTTTCTGTTGTGCCAGTGTTGTATATGGAATGAACTCTGCTACGCGCTCTCCCTATCATCTGGAGATCACCAGTTTGAATCCGGGTGATGCTATAGCTGCCTGTATCCGGGAGCTCAGAGAGAAAGATTGCCGTGCTCTCAGGGTGGGAGGGGCAGCATATGTTCTCCCCCCATGTCAATCAGCATGACCTTGTCCAATCACAGATGTCCGTGAGCTCATGCATACAAGAGGTGGGCAGGAGTTCTTTCCTGCTTTCCTCGTCCTCGAGTGCATTAACTGCTCCCGAAAGTTGCATGAACAGCAGTTCAAAAAGAGGCAGCGGCTTGCGTCACGTGTTTCGGAGGAAGCAGACGATGGCTTCGCCCTCCCTGACTGGCAGTTCATCGTGTGACAAGGGGGGAAGCACTGATAGGTGGGAATTGGAGACAAATATATTAGGGAGAAAATCTGGGAGAAAAAAAAAAAGGAATGAACTCTGCTGAAACTGTCTTCTTCTTTATAAAGGAATTTATTAATACAAATATCAAATAAGTATCAGAATCAGACAAGTTTCGTTTACAAGCCCCGGGAATGCTTTGAGTGTCCCCTAAAGCCAGATATAACAACTCTGAAGCATCAAGGCTAGATCTTGGGTTCTTATAGATTGAGAGACATGCCATTTGGTCTGGCCATATAGAATACCTAAGCTATACAGAATGTTCCCGACATATACATAACCATATACGAGTTACATACGAGTACTCAAGAGACCACAAACTGCAAATCCAGGGGCCTCAGACACAAGAAACCATGACCATACAAGGTTTTGTTTAGCTACCAGACAGCCTCAGACTTAAAAAAAAAAAAAAAAACAGAACAGCTCCATCTAAACCAGAGAGCCTAAAGACCCTCTTGTATATCTAAAGGACACAAAGCTCAGATACTACACCAGTTATGAGACAAAAGACACTCAAAATACACATCAAGGTTTGTGCTTATTTAATTGTGCATTTAGATAGCCTAGATATTGTTGAAGACATCTTGTCCAAGTTTCCGAATAGGGCAATCTTCAAGATTTCTTGTAGTCCAACAAAGTCAAGTCCATGTTACTGATCAGAATTACAGATTTAAACCTTCTAGATTGCCCAGTGCGGTTCAGAATAATATTTTGGATATTTTAAACGTTGGTAAGCATTAGCAAGTATAAATAAAAAAAAGGCATTCCACTATAGTGGAATTCTATTAGCGTGTTTTCCTTCTATGTCTCCGGGTAAAACCATCAAAGAACGAGCACAATATACTGAATAAAGCTGTTTGTTTTGACTGACTGCTCTGTGATTAGTGTTTGTAAAACTACTGAGTATGTGCACTTACTCCAACCTTCGTAATTATTTTGTGCGTATTTTTGTGTGTGGGTGTGCGTCAGTGTGTTTAACGGCATTGCATTGTGCTTCTCTGTTCTTCCTACAGACTAAGTCACACTTATTTGTGATCAACTGGTGGAAAATTAGTTCTGCAGCAGTTTAATGCTTAGATGCTCGGTTTGGATTCTGCTTTGGATAATAGCTCCTGCCAAATTAACAGCTAAAAGTATAAAACAGGAAGTGTTTAGGAATTTTGTTCAGTGAAAACGGCATAGAGGGAAAAGCTAACTTAGAGAGAGAAAGAGAGACCATGTGTGTGTGTGTGTGTGTGTGTGTGTGTGTGTGTGTGTGAGTGAGAGAGAGAGAGACCATGTGTGTGTGTGTGAGAGAGAGAGAGAGAGAGAGAGAGAGAGAGAGAGAGAGGTGGAGGTGGTGTTACTGGAGGTGGTGTTAACGGGCTCTTCAGACTGGCGACTGTATAATTGGCATGTGAATCTCTTCATGCTGAAGGAATCAGTCAGACACACATACACACAACACTACACACCTAAGTCACACATAGATCTGGCAAGACCAAAGATGCAAACACGAGCATAAGACCTTACACTCCTCAGTCGCACTTGTACTTTTGGCATGCTGTACAACTGGCACACACACACAGACACACACTCAAGAGATAGGAACAAGAAGACTCAAATAGAGCAGCCTGTCTGTCTGTTTTGGCAGATAAGACAAGGCATATGATCAACCACTCTGCCAAAAAATTGTCTTCAGACAATTCTGGATTGTCTGAAACAGATTAGAATGTGACAAGTCATGTGTAGGCAATATAGATGAGTGTGTGTGTGTGTGTGTGTTTAACACAGTGCAGCTTGTTCATACCCATATTAAAACCTCAGCTTATTGCTTTGAAAGGTCACCAGAGCCTTACGTATTTGTAGTATCAGGCAGAACTGAGCCTGCTCCATTTGCAAATTTTACAGGACTATCCTTATGTAAATTACCCCTGATTGCTTAATGAGGCAGAAACAGTTACTTTAAGTGTGTCATAGTTTTTCTATCAGTATGATCAGCCATTAGATTAAAACCACCTGCCAATATTGTGTACGTCCCCTTTGTACCACCAAAACAGCTCTGAGCCATTGAGCCATGGGACTAGGAGTGCTGTAGTATCTGGCATGCAAAGATTAGAAGCAGATCCTTAAAGTCCTGCAAGTTGTGAGCTGGGGCCTCCGTGGATCTGTCCGGCGCATCCCACAAATGCTCAACTGGATTGAGAGCTGGACATTTACATTTATGGCATTTAGCAGACACCTTTATCCAGAGTGACTTACATTTATCTTATTTATACAGCTGAGTAGTTGAGGGTTAAGGGCCTTGCTCAAGGGCCCAACAGTGGCAGCTTGGTGGTGCTGGGGCTTGAACCCCCAACCTTCTATTCAGTAACCCAACACCTTAGCCATTGAGTCAAGTTGACCATTTGGAGGCCAAGTTTTTACAGTGTACCAGGGTGCATGATCCTGCAGAAATGGTCAACAACAAGGTGGAACATGTCAAAGTAACATGAATGCCAGGAATGCCAAGGTTTCCCAGCAGAACACTGCCCAGAGCATCACACTGCCTCTGCCGGCTTGCCTTCTTCCCATAGTATATCCTGGAGCCACCTCTTCCCAGGGTAAGTGACACACATACCCAGCTGTCCCCGTGATGTAAAAGTGATTCATCAGACCAAGTCACTTTCTTCCATTGCCCCATGGTCCAGTTCTGATGCCCTTTGTGGTGGACAGGGGTCAGCACTGCTCTGCAGCTACACAGCCCCAGACACAGTCACCTTCTGTCTTAACCATTATTAACTATTTCAGCAATCTGTGCTACAGTAGCTCTTCTGTGAGATTACACCAGACAGACTAGCCTTCGCTCCCCATGCACATCAGTGAGCCTCGAGCCACCATGACCCTGTTGTCGTTTCACTGGTCAGCCTTGATCCAGTCATCTAGCCATCACAACTTGGCCCTGTCCTCACAATTGCCCATTTTTCCTGCTTCCAACACATCAACTTCAAGAACTGTCTGCCATTTGTTTCCCACCCTTTGAGAGGTGACACTGTAATGAGAAAATCAACATTACTTCACTTCTCCTGTCAGTGGTTTTAATGTTATGACGGATCATTCCTGATCATGTTCATCATGCTTGCGAACACACTCTTGCGAACACTGATGAAACAGGTAATGCTATAATATAAATATGTAGAAATACTGTATGAACAGTAAACAGCTGCAGTACGTTTTACTAAATCACATTAAAATGGTATACAATCAGGTTCATAAGTATTGGGACAATGGCTTTTTTTGTTGTTTTTGCCATCAGCAACAGGATATTGGAGTTGAAATTAAATATATGAGTAAATACGAGTAAAAATGCAGATTTGCATTTTAATTTAAAGGGGAACAGTTTAATAATTACACATTTTATGCACAGCCAGTCCATCTATTGGCATGTTTTCGGTGTGGTGAGACAAAACCGTAGTACCTGGAGGTAGACGTGGGGACGAGACCACCTATATAAAGTTCGAGTCAAAACCAAGACCTAAAAGAGTCAAATCTGAGTAAAGATCAAGACTTTGGGATTTTGGGGCAGTCGAGACAGAGACCTAAGAAAAATTTTATTTTTTCACATACATCACGGAGTTTGCATGTTCTCCCCGTGTTGGCGTGGGTTTCCTCCGGGTACTCCGGTTTCCTCCCACAGTCCAAAGACATG
>JANCOA010000004.1:14790955-14801860 GCA_024363135.1 Leptodoras oyakawai | reverse complement strand
TTTTCCACCACCAGCATCACGTAGTGACCTGGCCACTATCCTGCAAGAAGAATGGCTTAAAATCCCTCTGACCACCTGGCCACTATCCTGCAAGAAGAATGGCTTAAAATCCCTCTGACCACTGTGCAGGACTTGTATATGTCTATTCCCAAGACAAATTGACACTGTATTGGCCGCAAAAGGAGGCTATAACAGGTGTTTCAGTTTCATTGTCTAACCCCTGTATTTTATACCAATAAATTTCTTGAAAGATGAAAGTTATCTGATAATACAGCAAACCCATTTTAAGCACAAAATTAATCCAATTGTGTAACTAGTCTCAATAATTGTATATTTATTTACCCTTCCGTAAAACTTTTAATTTTTCTGTGCATTTTTTTGGTCACAAGCTTCATGTTCACTGGCTCTTGATACTTCTGTGTGCACTGAAGTACCAGAAAAACTGGTATACCAATTAATACTTGTTAGGTCCCCCATGGGATCTTGGTGGGAACATTGCAAAGTCCTCACACTGATGTTTGTTGAGGCATCACATACGCACTGACCAATGACATGGGTGCATGGGTGCAAACAGTTTTTCTGGTACGTCAGTGTACTTGCACAAACATGCACTGCAACATGCCTTAGATAGTTCAAAGACTTTTCTTTTAAAATGGTGGCGAGTAAAAATGACACTGGTCGGATGCAATGCCAATGTCGGTGCTAGGCCATGTTTAGTGATAAAAGGCTGTAGATGTTTAGAGCAGTCTGTCTCTAAAGACACAGAAAGAGGAGAAAGACTGAATACAGTGCATTTTAGGTGGAAACGGGTTGAGTGACAAAGGGGATAAGAGGTTGAGAGGGTTAAACAGGGGTTGAGGGGGAGGATTCAGAAGCAGTATAAATCCACTTTGTGTTAGTATGCCTCTGGGACTTTAATAATTGATAGAAAGCACATTATGTTTTACTCTTAACACTGTACAGTCACCATTTAACTGCCATTTGGAATGCCTATTTGTCTCGTCTCTGTCTCTGTTTTCCCTGTTATGGAGGAAGAAACTAAACAGTGGGCATTTTAACGATTCCACAATGACTCTCCATTTCAGCAGCTTCCCTCATTCTGGTCTTTACTGCAGGGCATTTGCAACCTGTAAAGTGTGTGTGTGTATGTGTGTGTGTGTGTGTGTGTGTGTGTGTGTGTGATGCATGCCTTTAACAGAGAGCATCGGGGAGAAATTAAAAGCCTGCAGATGTCATTGTTTTGTGTGTATATAAAACATGTATGTCTATATACACAAGAAAGGAACCCAATCTCCTCTTAGTCATATGGGAGCTTACTCTAACTCCAGCTAGATGGCACTCCAAGGGAGCATCTAAACCAAAACAAAGCTCTCTGCTACTTTTTAGTATGTTAAGTGGCGTCAGTGTCCTTATACAAGTCACACTTTGCCTGAATGCCCTATAAAGGTCAAAGCTCAAACAAAGGGGTGCCATCTATTCAAGCACATTGAGCCTGGCATTTTGCCCCTGTGCCACAGGGCACTTCAGGCCACACTGTCCACTCTACAGCCTTCTGAACCGCGTTGGCGTTGCATGCTAGTCGTTCCTGCCCTGCCACTGATATTTTCCAAGGCCATCCTCCTGTCAAGAATAAAATACAAACAGCTATTTTCAAACAGTCATTATCTTATCATGTAGCTACTGCTGAAGCAATTTCATACTTTAATTCCTGACAAGCTTTCTCTCGTGCAGCTTTGTGCAATGTCTATTGTAATTGCCTGTTATAGCAAAAAAGTGATACAAAGAAAATTGAATTGAATAGAGTGGAGGATTTCTATGAAAAGCTGACACCATGGTGCTAAATTGCATTACACTGTATTATTCTAGATGATATATGCCAGAATTAGCCCAAGTTTTCTAAAACTCAACGTGTTTTTGCTAAATATATTAAGGGCTGAATTTGGTCAAAACAGATTATTTTGAAGATCCGGCAGAGTGAACAGAAAGACCTTACTAACTGTTAAAGGTGCTGCTTGTAGGTATGAGGTCAAATGCTTCATGAACGCCTTTTACTGTGGTTGCATATTAATAGGCTACTTGTCTGCTATTTGTCCTTGCATTACATCCTGATGGTTCACAGATTACAGATAGTTCTTTCCTTCCTTCCTTCCTTCCTTAGTTTGTTCCTTCCTTAGTTCCTGCCTTCCTTCTTTATTTCCTTCTTTCTTTCATTATTTAGTTCTTTCCGTCCTTCCTTAGTTCCTTCTTTCATTATTTAGTTCCTTCCTTCCTTTTTTAGATCCCTCCTTCCTTTTTTAGATCCCTCCTTCCTTCTTTCATTCTTAGTTCTTTCCTTACTTCCTTAGTTCTTTCCTTACTTCCTTAGTTCCTTCTTTCTTTCATTATTTAGCTACTTCTTTTCTACCTTCTGTCATTCCTTAGTTCCTTACTTCCTGCTTTAATTCTCTCCTTCCTTCTTTCATTCTTTAGTTACTTCCTTAGTTCCTTCCTTCAGGTCATTTGCTCTATGATAATAATTTAAGCATTTTATCCTAGACAGGGTCACAGTGGATCTGGAGCTGATCTCGGAATGGGACAGCAGTCCATCTCAGTGTACCAAGCACACACAGTTAACCTAACAGAATGTTTTATTGATATGAGGAGACCACACATCTTTACTTCTAATACTACTGCAACCAAAAGCTGCAGAGGAGACTAGAAGCGGATCCATGTTATGTTGCCATATAACAGTATGGCAACAGTGTAGACAAAACCTACAACAGTGTAGACAAAACATGCAGACAACCTCCGAATACGAGTTCATTTTTAGAGCTGTGAATTAAATTGCAGTTTTTATTTTAATTATTATTAAAAACAGTGTTTGTGTCACTGCTATTAAAAGAATAAAGCATTAGTGCTTCTTAACACTACTGCTGCTAGTATTATTTATTTATTTATTTATTTATTTATTCTTCTAATAAATGCAACCATTACTTTTTATATACAGTACTGTGCAAAAGTCTTAGGCACCCTTTTTTTTTTTTTTTACATTCTGCACTATTAAGTCAGTGCAAAAAGATTTTATATTTCCAAACATTACTTTTCCAACAAATATTTACACACACTTGTTTGCATGTCAGTAACAAAAGCAACACATTACATAACAGAGCAAAAAAAAAAAAAAAACACACACACACAAAGGTTGCTGGGTTTTACATGCAAAAAATAAAAAGAAGTGTGGCAGTCAAAGTCTCCAGAAGAGCTGTGGCAGATTCTGCAAGACGCTCAGTAAAACTCAGTAAGAAGCAAATTTCCTTTATAAAACTGTTTTCACACATTGTGATACACCTGGAAACACTGTTAAAAAAAAAAGACACACCAAATATGAACTTCCTTTAGTTTACTACTGTTTACTGCACTTTATTTAGTAGTGTTTTCTTTGATGTAGAAACATCTTCATTATTATAACATCAAAGGTGTCTTTTCTTTACAGCGAGTCTTTGCATGTGCCATATTAAGACTTCTGCGTCGTACTGTACAGTAATCAGCTGTAAGTGTTACTGAGAGTCTTGGAGAATCTGCCACAGCTCTTCTGGAGACTTTTACTGTCAAACTTACTTCTTCTTGCAGCATTATCTTCATTATGTTTTTTTGTCTGATTAAGTGCTCTGTTATGTAATGTGTTGCTTTTGTTACTGACTAAAAACAATAGGGTGCTTTTGCACTGTATACACACACACACACACACACACACACATATAATTAATCTTCATTTTATTACTATGACCGATGAAATCATGGTGGTTCTTGGTGAACCAACGAGGATGCAGTTGTGGTTTGGAGCAGGCTATGCTTTATACTGAACCAATCGTTTGAAATTCTAAGAGTGTACTGGATTTGTGGGGTTGTGATTTATGCAATCCAAGTTAAGAGAAATGAGAAAAAGAAAAACAATAAAAAATCCTTTTGATCAGCAAGCACAAAGGTGAGAAATTTCACATTATCGTATTAAAAGGTTCCCTAACCATTGACCATGTGAACATGGGAGGTTATTCTTTAGTATCTTGAACGGTAGAAGTCCCTGTCCACATGACAACAGCGAAAAAAGTATTTTCCTGAAAAGGTTCTTTTAAAGTTTGAACTCTCCACTCAATACCGGCATTTTCAGGCTTGAAACCTCAAACCAGGTTCAAGAGTGGAAAGATCTGAAACAGCCATTACATCACAATGTAGAGAGGTGAAGAGGATATTTCTTAAAGCAATGATGACACAGCCCACCTTGTGCATGGCTAGTTCCGTGTGTATGCACATTGGGCTAGAGAAGAAAGGTTTTGTATGCAGTAGTGATGCATAGGTTGAGCTATAAGCTGACTAGAAAATGTCACTGGACAAAGTTCCAGCATCCAGTGAGCCGCTTTTGTGCTTGAAGCATGTTAAGATGTGAAAGATGCATTGTGTGTGTTCATGTATGAAAGAGAGGGAGTGTATGTGTTCATGTCTTCAACGAATGGTCACTTGTTTTTCTGCTATTCAACAATAAATAACACTGTTTGGAATAATTCAGCTGTTTATTTATAAGCCAGATGCTTATAAATAGCCAAATACTGCTCACTTTGTTGTCTACTGTGGCTCATGTAAAAGCTTGTCTACATAGGTGTCTGACCTTTTTGTAAAGTGCACTTAATACGAAAACACTGTTTCTTACTGTATTACGTGGATCCAGTCTATACACAGGCTTGCAGCTCAGGTGGCTCATCAACACACACACGTGCATAGTGTTCTTCTATGGTGTTTGTATATTTGAGATACGCCACCACCTGCTGGCCTGGCATACCTACTACAGCATATTAACACGTTTCTGCAGATCCAAGTGGACGTAGGTAAAAAAAAAAAAAAAAAAAAACCTTTTTGACATAACAAGAACTTTACAGTCCTGTAGAATTAAGAGGTTCTGGATAATAGATTTCTGGTCACCAGGGTAATATAGCAGAGTACGCTCTAGACTACAGGTCTGAACCTAGTCTGGATAATCATTTTTTTCTTTAGCTATAATACTTTGAGAGCCACTCCACATGATGCCCATCACACTTGGTCCAGGATCACTAACCCTGTCTTTGCAGATCCTGTTCCACCACACTGCTTCAATCTACTTCATTAACCGAATCCACTCTGTCGGATTAGGGTTGGAACCGAATCCTGTAGAAAGACATATATCCAGGAACAAGGTGAGAGATCACCTATGCGACACACAATAGCAAAATAACTGTTCAAAGATACAATAACACAACGACCTGAAGGTCTGTGCAGTCGATTGAGCAATACAGCAGGTGGTGACATTTTATTTCTCCAGGAACAGATGCCAAAGCCCCAGGAATCTAATTTGCCCTTAATAAAGGCAAATCCTGCATGGTTAATGTTCAGCAGATGTAGAACATGTAGATGAGATGGAAGTAACATGCTCTCCAACTGTCATCGACATCTACAAAGTATACAAAGCACCGCTGCAGCTTCCTAAGTGGGTTTTCATTCGCTCAGACCATCACGTTACGGTGACTTGATTTATTTATTAGTTTATTATTTATTTATCTGTTTAAAAAAAAAATATTTTGTGCATGTCTTTAGGCTACGGCCTTCTTTTGCATTGCTAAAGAGTGCTAACTACGGTGTACGAGGGAGAAACAAGGACAACAAAACACTGATAATATGGTAATCAAAACACAATACAATTCCAATTATGTAATAGGATAGAATTAATAATATTTTGTAGCAGCAGATGTTGTTTTTCTTTATGTTTGTGTGGCCCAGTACTGAACATTAACATTTAGGGCTGCATATAAATTAGCTTTACTTTCATCTGGTTTGTCTTTCTCCTGTTCACACACACACACAAAGCAATTACAAGTTAAGATTTAGAGTGGAATATTCATGAGGGCTGAAGTCATCCTGTGTCCTTGGACCAGATGTCTATGCTGTGTATGGTTCTCGTTCTCTCTCTCTCTCTCTCTCTCTCTCTCTCTCTTTCTCTCTCTCTTTCTGTCCCTGTGACAACTGAACATGAGAGAATGAAAGACCTACAACCACCTTGACCAACATTATACCAGCCGCTTTACAAGCATCACCACTGTAGCCAGTGCAAGGTTGTTTTTTTTCATAAATGCGACCCTCTCTCTCTCTCTTTCTCTCTCTCTCTAAATGTCCAGCATGCTCACATAACAAACCCTGTGAGCCAAGGCTCATGCAGCTCAGCCAGCTGGAATCCACATACCAATGGGTTCCTCTTGGTCATGAAAATAAATCGCCTTTCAACATCTCTTCACACAGCCAGCTAGCCAATTCCCAAAGCTTTCAAAGGTGTTGCCAGGTTGATCGGGGACCCCTTATTTCCAGGGGATTTTATTGAAACAGATCTGGCTTCATGTGAAGCTGTTGGCCTTGGCTTTGGGTTGATTGAGCAGGAGAGAACCTGGTGCTACAGAACAAACAGCAGATAGCATTTGACATTTACTCTGGCTCAGCATCAGAGTGTGACGGTTATCAGCGGAATTGAGAGGTGGGAGTGTATCTGATGGCTTTGCTGCAGATATAGACAGATTGGATTTGAATCCTAAACCAGCGTTACATCCAATAAGCATATGCCTTTGGCAAAAAAAAAGTATGCTGCAGATCCGCCCTATATTAACCAAGCAATTGAATCTAATACTTTTGACTTTGTGTTGCATTTAAAAAAAAGTGTTGAAAGTGTAGTACAGAGAGACAGGAGAGAATCGTTCATTAGTCAGCCAGTGCAAATCTACGTATGTAGATGAGGCAGAATAAATGGCTTTCCTCATACTGTATGCACACAATAAATTAATCAAGGATGCTGAACACTGCGTTATACTCTAGATGACTAATTAATCAAATCAAGTTCTACACAAAATCTATCATGTACAGTACAGCAACAGAAAATGAGTAAGACATATGCATGCCTGCAACTGTGAGAGTTAAGTTCCTTGGCCTTGCAAACTCTCTAAAGAGTTGCTAATTCCTGCCTCCTCTCTACCTCTTCCGCCTCCTCTTCCCCTCACTAATTCACTCCCTGCGACTCCTTTAAGTTTGATTGCGGGAATTAGTGGGAGGATAAAGATGCTCTTGATCTCTGGCTGTGCTCGTACTTTCTGAATGGAGCGCCAATTAACAGCTGCGCACCTATTCATACAGACCTCAGAGACGCGCTGGGTGTGGGTCGAATGGGAGTCGCTTGCGCTTGAAAGGTTAAGATACAGTTAAAGGAATTGGGTGATTAGATCAATTTAGCAGGTCAGAGCTACTCGTTCGGGTACCTTTCATGATAAAATGCACAGACACACACACATATGCATGTACATACACGTACATAGTGGAAGGCTTTTGAAGTGTTTTTCTACATCCTAGCCACATACAAAGGCAGTGTGAATTATTAAGGTGTATGACTGTGTTAGTCCTAGCTAGCACCTTGTCATCCTCTATGCTGTTTGCCCATACTCTCTCTCTCTCTCCCTCTCTCTCTCTCTCTCTGTCTCTCTGTCTGTCTCTATCTCTGTCTCTCCCTATCTATCTCTGTCTTTCCCTCTCTCTCTCTGTCTGTCTCTATCTCTGTCTCTCCCTATCTATCTCTGTCTGTCTCTCTCTCTCTCTGTCTTTCACTCTCTCTGTCTTTCCTTCTCTCTCTCTCTCTCTTTCTGCTCTCTCTCTCTCTCTCTCTCTCTCTCTCTCTCTCTCTGTCTCTCACTCTGTCTCTCACTCTGTCTTTCCCTCTCTCTCTCTGTCTCTCTCTCTCCTTCTCTGTCTCTCATTCTGTTTTTCCGTCTATCGCTCTCTCTGTCTTTCCCTCTCTCTCTCACCCCCATCCCCACCCCCATCCCCAAGTACAGCTCTCTCCTCACTCACCAAGCAACCGGCAGGGAAATAACTATAATAACACCGAAGTGAATTCTTAATGGAGCTGACATGATGGAAAAGAAGATGAAGGTCAAAATGCATAGTGTGTATTAGCAATAGGTAGTTGATTCACTTATTGCTTACTATTAAAAAAAACCCAGTAAACTACTTTGACCTACATAGGTTAATTCTTTCAACATTTAATCATGGTCTGCATCGGTTGGGGGTTTGTGCTAGTCGTGTTATTTCCATATTGGCAACACGTGCATACAAAAGGATGTGTAAGGAACCAGAGAAATGTGCTTTACAATTTTCCCTCTCCAATTACAAGACTAACTGGCAGTTTTACTAATCACATGCCAAGTGTGAAATGGCAGGTTTCAAGAACTACAGCAGGAGATATAGGTACATTATACTGGACATGACCTGGTGTATGACTCCTCTCTCTCTCTCTCTCTCTCTCTCTCTTGCTTGCTTGTTCACTCTCTCTCTCCGATTCGTTTGCTCGATCTTTCCAAGTGTATCGCCAAAGTGTAAGATAGAAAGAGCTGGTGACAGCCACTTCCTGGCAGCCCAGCTCCCCTGAGCTCTCGTTAAGCTGGCCTTCAGAAAAGCCAGCCAAATTACAGTGGTAGAACAACACTCTCTTTGACACAGGCTTTTTCATCGGAGACTTATACATTTGGGAGGGAGCTGGAAAGAACATATATATATACGTGCATACATGGAGAAAGAAAGAGGCGGAGGCGAGGGGGTGGGTGGGGGCTGGGTGGGTTTGGTGGTGAGGGAGGTGGAGGTCAAGGAAAGACATTTTAAAGAAGCGCTTCACGTAAACAGAAGCAGAAGTGCTTTGCACTCAGGATGTCAGAGCACCGAGGAAAGGAGAAAAGGAAAGTCAGATAGCATCAGACGGTTACACAGAAGCCTTTGTAATACACTCATATAATCTCAGAGAGGACCTGACAATTAACTCCACCATTATATTCCACTAATTAAAAAGAGATATCTTACAGGGGTCTTACATTGTAGCATTGCTGAGACAACCTTATTTGTAAGTCAAAGTGCTTCAGCACTGCCCACCAACAAAGCAAGACTGAAGACAATATCTGAATACAGAGTCCAAGCAAGTTGGAACAAGAATTTGGTTAACTTTGTTAACTTTGAATAACAGGTTTAATAGACCCCCTTTTCAATGCAGCCAATGTCACTAAAGTCTATTTGCTTTCTGACAAAGTGTAATTTCCTGTTTTAACGTATTGCAGTTGTAACCTTGGGAGGAAGCATGTTCTTCTGGTAACCTTGTCTGTCAGAGAAGATTGATGTCTAATAAAATAAAAAAATAAAAATGTAATGTCAAACTGAGGGCATACGCAATTTGTTAGTTTTTACGTGACATGACTTCAGATGATGTCTGAAATGCCATTTGGAAACAGTCTAATTCCACTAAAAGGTCTAGTTTATTTTGAGGGGGGGGCAAGGAATTGTTACAAAGTAATTACCAGAACAGGTATTTTGTGGCAGTTCATACCAGTTCAGGTCTCACATGTCCTCCCAAACCATCCCACCTTCCCCCAAACACGAACTATTAGATAATATTTGTCTAATAATCATTTTTCACACAGTAACTGTCACATTACATATTACTACACAAGTGAAAGTGACATATACCAGAATGAGATCCCTGCTGCCGGTTTCACAACAGGGAGTTTCATAAGCACACCAATCAAACAAAAAAAAAAGTGTCATGTTCAGTCAATGACAGTGATGACATGCCTGTTATGCAAAATGCAAGCATAATTCAAACCAGAACACTATATCAAACAGGAGAACCCATTTTTCTGTATGCTCCAGAAAGCTATAAATCAGTGGGGTGCATCAATTAAAAATGTTTCATCAAAATGTAAAAAAAAAAAAATGTGCTTAAGGTTATCTAAAATGTCAGCGGAGAAAAGTAATGCAAGCATAATAGCAGGAAATGCATGCAGCACTGACCTGGTTAAAACGTTGCATATTAAGAGACTGCTGGCTTGTTGCTTGAGTTGCGTTGTCTGAAATGAAAGACGGCACGATACACAGATATACACCTTTCTTTAATGTCCTGCATTGCCAGTGGTTCTGATAAGTATGACTTACGTTGCATGCATATATCTGTCAAGTATTATCTGAGTGATTCTGGCTGTTCCAATTCAACAGATGGTTGTGATGGTTAAACAGGTAAGAGAGGAGACCTTTTAAAAGATGTACAACAGGGTTATCTGCAGAAGCAAAGAGGACGGCAATCACCCACAGAGCACTTCCAAGAGTGCACCACTTACAAAGCTTTGAAGAGCGGGCACCTTTCTGGAGTGTGCAGCAAAATCTTTATAAACGTAAAGTACGTCTAACCGGACAGAAAAAGGGCTGAAAATTCATACCATTTTAGTCATAACCAAATAGGCTCGACACGAACAGCATCAACGGAGATACCTGTATTGAATTTGTATGCCTGCAACACCATGAAATATACTTCAAACAGGAAGGAAGATGAAAGGAAAAACTATTTCAGACTATTGACCTTGGTCCTATATGGACCGAGTCCAACATCGAATCAGTTCAATCATAATTCGATAGAAATCCTACAACCGGTCACGTTCCATATGTTCTTGACATTCACTAAAGAGAAAAAGATTAGGCTCCTACTACCTGTTATGCGCTAGTGCAAAAGACGTATCAGGAGACGTAGATGCAGTAAAATCAGACGTTTTATTGAGATAGGGATGGAGCAAATGTGAAAGTGTGCTGAGGGAGGACGAGCAGGGAGGAACCGGACTCCAGGCGGCAGACGGGAGACGGGCGGGAGGCCGGAACGGAACAGGGTTGCTGACCTGCAGACAGGGAGCACACTGGAACACGGCGAGGTTAAATAAATACCCCACGTAACTGAGACGGAAGGCAGGAGGAAGGAAGGAACAGAGGCTAGGAGAGAACACTGTCCCTAATGGAAGGAGGGACAGGGAAAAACTAACGAGAGGAGTAAAGACAGAACGA
>JANCOA010000004.1:14738474-14760433 GCA_024363135.1 Leptodoras oyakawai | reverse complement strand
GTTGAGATGGTTTGGGATGAGTTGGAGCACAGAGTGAAGGCAAAGCAGCCAACAAGTGCTCAGCACCTCTGGGAACTACTTCAACACCGTTAGAAAACCATTTCAGGTTTGTTTAACACATTTAAGTTTACTACATGATTCCTTATGTGTTCCTTCATAGTCTGGATGACCTCAGTATTCATTTATAATGTAGGGAAAATAAATAAATAAATAAAAGCATTGAATGAAAAGGTGTGTCCAAACTTTTGACATGTCCAAAACATATTTTTACTGGCTAAGGCCAAGGCCACTTAACTCCCTGTGCATGATCATGTTTGACTACAACAGTAGGTTCTCTGTGCCCCCATACAAAGGGTTTGTTTGATAGCACTCATTATACACAGTACAGTGGGAAAGTCCAAAGAACTCAGTGCAGATCTGAAATAGATGATACACATCTAGATTTACAGGGTGTCAGGAAGTTAGGAATGCCTCTTGGAGTCATTTCTAAACAACGGAACTTTCCAAAGCCATTAGTTCAAAACATTGTGCATAAATACAAATTACTGGAAATTACTGGCCACTTTGCGACAGTCTTTTGCGACTTTTGCTCAAAGTGTATGGAAAAATGAGAAGGAAGAAGACTACCCCAGAATTCTTCTGCATAACCTCAAATCATCAGCTAGATGGTTGAAATATGGGCACAACTGTGTGTTCCAAAAGGACAATGATCCAACATGCACATCAAAGCTGGGTGTGGAATGGATCAATCAGGCTAACATTAAGATTTTGGAATGGCCTTCCCAAAGTCCTGACCCCTATCAAAAATATTGAGTTGAGTTTTAGAACGGGACTCAAGAGGCTTATGTGAAACTAAGCATATGGTATTATTTCCATTTATTGGTCTCCTTTCTGGGTTTAATCCATTACAATCATAACTTGTAGGTTAAGAATAATGTTAGTGTTGAGCTCTTCTGTATGTGCAAAATACTTGATAAAAGGCAAAAACGTGAACATATTAATCACTAATGCATTTAAAGACTCACCTCACACCCTTTATCTGCCACTCCGCTCCCCTGTTTGTACAAATATTCTACCAATAAAGCAATACATGATATTTCAAATAACATACTGTTATGATGTTGTCATGTCCTTGTGTTGTAAAATCTGTTGTATACTTACACATTAACACTATTATTAAAAGAAACTCTAACATTGTGCCCTGTGATGGTTTTATTTGTGTATTTTATGATGGTATTATGCTGAAATGAGATGATAAAACATTTTTTGTTAAGATTAACACTGAGACAGTTCAGGATTTGCATTCACGATGGCCATTGAGGCTGTGTCCCAAACAACACACTTTAAAACTTTACATACTACACTACTGAAAGTACTTCTAACAGTGGTCTAGTGTTTTTTACATACTATTTAGTGCAGCAGTACGCAGTTTGGGACACGGCCAAAGACTAACGATGCTTGATGTTTCAGAGTACTATTGCTATTTGTTGTGCTCTTGTTAATGACCTCAAGTTCAATGCTGGTGTAAGCTAACTTCACAAACCAGACGTTCCAACGAGGCAAAAGCTGCGGCCAGTGGAGCAGGTGATTGAGGATATTTTCAAACAGGCACCTCAACACAAGCCTTAAGGCTAAAAGAAGACCCAGCACCACCCAGCACACAACATAGGATGAATTGCGAAAGGTTTGCTGCCAAAACAGGTTTGCTACTAACCTGCCCTCAGTGCTGTGCTTTAAGTATAAAGGTTACAGTTTTTTCTCCCATCACAGTATAATTTTTGGGTAGGTAAAGTCATCTCAAACTGGTTTCATGAACATGACAGTGATCTGAACTCAGTAGATAACTTTTGAGATGTGGTGGAAATGTGTACAGGAAATGGACCAGATTAACATGCACCAGAATCTCAAAGGAATGTGTCTTGGAATCCATGTCATGATGAATTGAGGCTACGTTGGAGCCCTATGCAGTATATATATATATATATACATGAACTGGAGCATATGCAAAATACAAAGCAACACCACCTATGCACATCATTGGTTGAGTCCGCCAGTGTGTATATAAAGTGATAGACATCTTTGGAAGATTCTAGAGCTGTTTCTGCCGTGATAATGGCAAATTATCAGGATTTAATCACGGTTTAATAGTTGGAGCTTGTGAGATGGGTCATTGCATTTTGGAGCTAGAAGTTTGGATTTTCACGTATAAGCATTTCAAGGGTATAACCGTGACTACAAGAATTCTGGCAACACCTCAAAAGTACTACTGTAGCATGGCCATAAAAAGACATGACCAGCGTTGGCTGGCGAGAATCGTTTCACATGATAGGTGTACAACACTGCCTCAAGTAAAATCAGAATTCAATGCTGGGGCCTCAACAAACATCAGTGTGAGGTCTGTGCAACGTTCCCTCCGAGATCCCATGGGGGACCTACCAAGTATTAACTGCCGTATATACCAGTTTTTCTGGTACTTGTATATATAATTTACCAACAGTTCAAAAGTAGCCCTTAGAATACTGCTCACTTGTTACTATAGGTAGGATGTAACTGCAGTTAGTATAACATGTTACTTTTTTGCCTCACAGTAATATTTTTTTCCCCTTTAACCTTTAGTAATGCATTGCACAAAACATTTTTCTCAGCCAAATAGGTACACACTTTAGGTTTGTTGTTTAGCACAGTCAGAGGCCATTTTTGTATGCAGGAGTCACCTAACTGGCATGTCTTTGGACTGTAAGAGGAAGATGGTGTACCTAAAGTAGGCCCACACAGACCCAGCAGGACCTTCTTGCTGTGTGGCGACAGTGCTATCCACCGAGCCACCCCTCCACCCACAACAGCTTTATGAAAGAGCAGAGGTGATGACAGCGCATGCCGTATTCCATTATATTCTGCTATCCTCAGGAATGTTCATTTACATGGCATACGAGTCCATGAATAGGACTTCATAGTCATTTGAGCAGGTTTTCCTATTTCTTCAAATCAGATCTATTTTGTCTCACTTTAAATTCTCTTGTTGTAAGCACTCTTATATTTAAACTTTGAAATAGCTTTCAAACAACAGGCAGGAAACAATTCATATACACCGCTGTGAAAAATGTGCAACAGCATTCAATAAAAAAAAAAAAGTTTAATACATGTAACAGATTCTCTTCTTTGACTGCTGTAGTGTCAGCTCTCCTATTCAATAAATCAAACAAAACGTGTCTATGCTGCACCACTCTTTACCTTCTCTTCTCATTAGGTTAAATTCTTGGATATACTCCGACGATTCAATAAATTATGCTCATACGCATATCGAACATCAGAACGAGGAAGAAACTGTGATCTGTGTGACTTTGGCCATGGCATTGTTGGTGCTGCTTTGAGTGTTGATCAGCTGGTCTGCTGGGATTGTCATGCAGAACAGCCTCTAGGGCTTATACAGTTAAAAAAAATGATGAGTCACAAGCCTGCAGGCAAAAATGCTTTGCTGATGAGAAAGGTCAGAGGAAAAAGACCAGGCTGGTTTGCAGCTATGATGACTCAAATAAATCTGCTGTACAACCATGTTGAGCTGAAAAGCACTGATTCTTAAGGCGGATGAGCTACAGTTGTACAAGACCACACCGGGTTCCGCTCCTGTCAGCCAAAAACAGCAATGTGAGACATCAAAGTCTCACTGAAACTGGACAAATGAAGACTGGAAAACTGTTGCTTTTCAATCTAACCAATTGCTATCATAGTTCATAGTTTTTCCATATTTCTTGTTTTTGATGTACTATTTTGGCTATTCAGAAGACTTGGTGAAAAAAAAAACCTCTCAAGTACATCAGCTTGCTCGTGTTGTTGTGGGAGTTATCAAGTTTACATGTTTTTCCACACCCAACATTTTAGCAAATCTGGGCTCTCCTGTGTATTGTTAGCTATCGCGACTGTATGAGTTTGAATTTATTCATTAACCTGGGTTTGTAGCACTCTTGAGAACAAGCACTTCCTCCAGCTGTGTTCAGCTTTATGTGGGTTTTTATCTTCTTCCTACAACTCTCTCACACATGCTTTGGGTCAGCTGGTGGAAATTTCCACAGTGTAGGATTTGTGTAGCTGTTATGCATCCAGACGGTGGGATATTCACTGAAGCACCAGAAAATCTGGTACTGGAGCCAATGCAAAATACATAGCATAGCACACCACCTATGCACATATAAGCATATATAAAGCGATTGCAATCTGTTTCCGCTATGAGAATCACAATTTTGCGATTTTCAGCAAAAGTTGGAGATTGTGAGATGGATCATAGCGTTTTGGATGTAGGAGCAAAGTTTGCAAAAAAATTCACATATGAGCATTTCAAGGGTGTATCATAACTACAAGCGTGGCCATAAATAGACTCTGGGTGAACGTGAGCAGCGTCGGCTGGCAAGAATCATTTTAAGTAACATTGGAATTCAATGCTGGGGCCTGAACGAACATCAGCGTGAGGACTGTGCAACGTTCACTCCAAGATCCTGTGAGGTCAAGTATTAACTGGTGTACCAGTTTTTCCTGTACTTCGGTGTTTAGAGTATACCCTGTCTCAGCGGTCAGTTGCTTTGGATTAAAGGGTCTGTTAAATCAATGAATGTAAATGCAAACACATCTTTATGTTGGCTGATTAAGCCATCGAGAGCTACTGTATAGTCATACCGAACAGCCCATCAGGGATGATGTTTAATCCCTGGCCGATTACTGGAATGGTGTCTCTCTTTGGTTTAAAGTCAGTTACAACATTCGAACCTTCAAAACACTAACAGATGTTCGAGTTGACAGAGTAGTCTATGAAGCTTTCATGTGATCATGCTGCCACCTTCATTCACACCAATCTGTTACTACATGCATGTTCTGCTGTTCTTCAGTCTGCTCTACTGACAGATATTTCCCTAAAGCTCCTTGTCTCACATACACACATGCACACACACCGATCAGGAGAAGAAGATGGGGGCAGCACTTCAATAGGGCTGAACTAAAGGAAGGGAAAGAGAGAGAAAAACATCTTCCTCTCCACCTCAGGCTAGTGTGATTGTTTTTTTTTTTTTTCATTTTTTTTTTTTGAAGGACAAGAAGAAACAGTCTGAAACAGAGAGACAGAGAGAGTTTGATTACATACAGCCAGTTGAGTTCAAAAGTTTCGATCCCCCAGGGTTTTTGGATGCAAAACAAAAAAAATTAGGATATACATATACCACTTTTTATCTACCAATATGAAGACAAGAGAAATGTGAGAAGAATTGAAAAAATGAAATGTAGGTGTATTTTGTGATGAGAAAATCATCTAAAACCCAAAGCAAAGGCAAAGCTAAGAGAGCCAAAAACAAGATTTTGCCACAAGTTTGTGTTAGAACCTGATGTGAAAAAGGTTGTGCATGTCAGAGATGTATCGAGAAGAATGAAGAATGCTCAGATGCTGGCTAGGAAACCTGAGTAAGAACCGAGGTGTCTGAAAAATGTGCTTGATCATTACAGCTGAATAACCAACAACAGCTCAGATGTAAAAGGGATTGAAGGCACATTTTAGAGACCATTTATATCACCTTGATAACTAATACATTTCTTTTACTATGAAAATCCTTTCACCTTTTTTCCTTTTTCTTTATTTCATTGGTCCTAAAGCAGCAAGCTTATCCACAAAGGGCTGGTGTGGGCGCAGGTTTTCTTTCCAACCAAGCAGAAGCCACACCCTACTGAAAGCCAAGATCCACTGATTAGATCCAGTGATTAAAAACAGGTGGAATGAGGTGTGGCTCCTGCTTGGCTGGAAAGAAAACCTGCACCCACACCAGCCCTTTGTGGATAAGACTGGACACCGCTTTCCTAAAGCTTTTGCACTGAATGCACATGTCCACATGACCTTCTACATCGTATTCTTTTTCCCATCCTGATCAGGAAAACTTGTTTCACTCTTTCCCAAATGACCGACTGTTTTTTCAACAAAGTCAAGGGTGGATTTATCATTTGACTGATAGATCTGAAAAAGAGTCATCTTTCTACAACTATCTAGCAAATGTTTCATTATTCCCTATGATTGACAAAAGACTCGGGAATGAATACATTCACAATATACCACGCACAGACAAAAAAAGTCTAAAAAAATCCGAGTACTGGGGGAGTAATAGACAGAAAATAAAGTGGACCTTTTGAAACAAAATTAGCACAGAAAAAAGAAATCTCCAGTGATTAATTATAAACCAAGTGAATTCTCACTGAAGGCGCCTCTGACGTTGTTTACCTCATCCGTATTTAGCATCATGAGTGGTATCTATCTTAATATTTAAATTCCCAAGTCCATCAATCACTGATTGATAATGCTTTATTTATTTCTTTTTTTTCCCTGACTTCTTATGCTATATTTCACCTACACAGCCTGGTTATTGGGAGTGTATGATCCTTTAAACAAGGATTAAACAAGGATTAAACAGGATTAATAAAGTACACCCACTGAACAGCCTCACACTAAAATACATAAACCGTAAAATATATTTGTATTAAGACAATATCATGACTGTAGATTTGTCTAAATAAATCCATTATATGGCAGTGCGTATTGAGTTTTGTTTTGTGTAGAAGGAGCAGACGAGAATGCATCAGAAACAGGAAACAGAAGCCGAGAAATAACAGTTCTTGGGGTCTGTGTCACCACAACATGTAGTTACATGTCTGGGAAAGTGCGTCAGGCTACAGTGTAGGTTATGAGGCTACATCGTACCTTACAGCATAGATTCAGTGCAGGAGCATCAACTGAATAGAGAAAGCCAATCAAGCAAAAGTGCCTTTCTGAATGATGATTAAATCATATATAGTGATAGTCACCAAATCCAATATACAGGGTGGGCCATCATATATGGTTACACCCATATGGGCCATCTACATGGATACACCTATATGGATACACCCATATGGATACACCATCGTGGGCCATTCAACTGGCCCATGACAGTGTATCCATATAGATGGCCCACCCTGTACTATAAAGCCTCAATGTATACTATATAAAAACAATAATAAGCTGGTGTCTAAAATCTGTTGAAGAATCCTTTACATAAAAAAAAGCAAAGAAATAAAACACACACCATCACATTACAGCATCACAATAATTGAATTGTGTATTAATGCACCAGGGTTAAACTAATAAAACTGTTAGACTTAAGATATTGTTCCATCCACAGAAATGCCCTAATCTTGGCCTGTTATGTTGCTTAGCAACCGGAGCTTAATGCTCCTAGACTATTTTGCACAGCAAAAAAAAATAAAATTAATAAAATAAAAAAAATAAATAAAATTTAAAAAGGGTTTACCAATTATTATTATACAATTACAGTGTAATAATAATACAATTACACTGTAATTGTATTATTTTTGTAAACACAATAATTCCCGATATGGCTACAATATCAGAATTGTATTTAATACATACTTTTTTATTGTAAATAACTCAAATAATGTAATTATTTTACCACCAGGCACAAAAACATTAGGGTCTAAAGCAAATTATCTAGAAACTTCTGACACAGAGAGTTCCAAATGCAAAAGTTTTATAATAGAGAAACCACCAGCTGGCTTTATTACACCCATCTCCTTAAGAAACTAACCCTATATGAGTAGGGCTTTTTTTAGATTTGAGAGGGGAGAGGGTTAGTCTGTCCTGATGATGACTCATCGACACAATAACATACTTATCCTAATCTTAGAGTCTTCCTTTTTTCTCTACCACTTCTACACCTTTCTCTATTAACAAGCACTTACAGACTCTCTGTCAGCTTCACAGAGCTTCTGAACTTCCCTCTTTCTTTTACATGGCTGTTTTTTCATTTACAAGTGAGCTCCGGCTTCCTTGTAACCTGCTGGTGTTGACACGGCTCTGTCGGTGTGAAATATTGCGTCTCACCAGGCTGCCCCGGCACAAGCAGCGTGCATAATTTAAAAAGTGCTGCTTTGAAAGCGAGGGGGAGGTCAGACGGATCACAGCAGAAACGGAAAACAGCTGAAGAAAAAAAAATGACATGAATATATATTAAGCATCTGTTTACGAATTAATATGGAAGAGGATTGGCTCTAGACCTGTGAGCCGGGCGAGAGGATGTGTTGTCTCTTTTCGATCATAATTATAAGACATAAATCTGTTGATAATCGGTGCCTCTCATAATTAGTGCCAGCACTTATGCTGATCCATTGCACGGGTAATTGTTATACTGCGGCCAAACAATCGTGGAATGTAGCACATTCGGATATAATAAGCGCCACTCTATTATAGAAAACGGCATTAAGAGTCAAAATGAAGTATTTTGTTTGGGCTTGTTTTTTTTTTTTCTTTTCATGCAAATCATTATGTATATTTTTTCTGTTTTGATGTGCATTTCATTTCACTTAGAATTGCTAAGTATAGCATTCAACCTTGAGGACTTGGCTGAACCGGAGCGCACTTGTTAATCCATTTACAAGCTTATCTGATCAGTTACCTCTGTCTACCTCCCTACCTACCTACTTTAATAAATCTCCCTACCCCCTCTGTGGTTCCTGAGACAGAGTGTGATAGCAGGTGTTCATAGCTGCAGGAAGTCAGTACATTGGAGTTTAAGAAGTAGCATTGAAGCGAGTAGAGCAAATGGGTCACCAGAGCTTCCATTCCACCTTAGGATATATATATATATATATATATATATATATAGAGAGAGAGAGAGAGAGAGAAAGAAACAGAGGCTGAGACAAGAGACAGAAAGAAGGAGAAAGAAAGTATGGTTTAAAAAAAGACTCCACTGTACATTGCTCTCTCCGTTCTTTTCTAGTTTTACCCACGGGAGGAATAAGTCAAACTTTAGTGGTCTTGATGTTTTTAGAGGACTGCAGCATGTGCGTGTTGACAGAATATCACACATTCCACATCATAAAGGCTTGAATTTATAGATGGACAGCAAAACTCCTTCTTTGTAATTATGACTTTTTATACAATAAAGGTATTAATAATGAGTACTTGTTTTTCTTTGACTCAAATAGGTAAAAGGTGAGGACCTTCTAAAAAAATGATTCTCTGATTCTCATGAATTGTCACTGAATTGTCATTTCAAACCCTTTTGTTTTATCTTCATGTCTTTAAAAGACGTTTCTGCAAATCACAACGTTTAACCATATTATTCAGATTGGATTAGTTTATCAGGGGACATGTTACCTGTCTCCCTTGCATACAGACACCAATAAATTGACCAAAGGAGGATATTTTTATCACTAAGATTGTTGTTTTTTTTTATTATTTAACTTTTAATTTTACCAGTCATGTGATTGTAAGTGCAAATTGTTATTTCCAGTGGTGAAAAAAGTTCACAAAATGCAGGACATCAAAATTAAATCAGAATTTCACTGAACACATGATGAACGGTTGCGATGAAGAGAGACAGGTGCAAGTATGAATAAAAATTCCTGTAGTGTTTACACACTTTAGGTTGAATGGAAAAGGATGATCCGGTGGTAGCTGATCTACTAGTACAGCAGGTACTGGTACTGCTTGTATTGGGGTTTGTGATTAGGGCCGCATCTGGATGAGGAGAGTCTCATAAAGTAATCTGAACCACTCTATATTGAGAGGTATGAGTGTGTAAGGACGGGCCATGAACTAAAAAGACTCTAAAGACAGCAATGATGCATTCGTAAGGAGGGATTTGTAACAAAACAGATATCAGAATGATAAAGGCTATTGGGTTTCTGAAGTGAACTTTTGCATGCCAGGCTGTACACTGCATCACTATAATCAAGGAGAGGAAGAATAGTAATTTGAATCAAAGTGATTTTGGCAGCATGAAATGCTTAGATTTGTACATAGTAACATATTCCAGAAAAGCTCCCTTATTTAGTTGTGCCACTTTTCTGGGCAAATTATGTCACTTTAAAGGTGGCAAAGGCATTTTGAACCTGGAGGAAGCTGTCCTGGAGCACTGACAGCACGCAGGGGAAGTGCCAGTGGGATATTGGATAGTAATCATCATCGGTGTATATAAAAGAATGAAGACATTACTAGCAACAAGTGGAATGTTATTAATATATCTAAAAAAAAAACAATGTACCTGGACCTAATATTGACCCTTGTGGGACACCTTTAGTCACCAGATTGAGGGCCGGGGAAGAACATTATCTAAGTTTGCATGCTGTGACCTTAGAGAAAGATAACCCTTGCTGCTCAATCTGTTTAACCGGACAAAGTGATAAGCAGAATCAAAGACTTTGTGTCACATGGTCAAATGAGAACACCCCATTCACATCATGGTGTCCAAGCGGTCAAAGGAACACTGGCTTTTATTTTAGTCTGGAGTGAATCAAGGTTGTAGAAACAACTTCCAAACACAACTCATAATCCCTTTTTTAGGTGCCTGTTCTAAAGCATCCATTTTCACTTCGTGATTCAGGTTATGTCTCACTGGACACGCACTAAACACAAGACTAAATACGGCAAGCAGCAGCAGTCGAGATCTTTTTTTTTTTTCAAAAACATAGCAACATTTACATAGAAAATCATGCATATGTTTATCCGGATGGGACTAAAATGATTAGACATAGACTAATCTTGGTAAAAAAAAAAATAAAAAAACAGTAAGTAATTCAGCTTGTAATTTTCTCAGTGGAGGAAAGGGAAAAATATCAACATGGATGATCGAAATGGAAATAAAACCAAAAAGTAGCACCGGTAAAATATTACCCCAGCACCCTGTGCAAATTTAATGTAAGGCTTTTCCTTCCTTGCCGCTGTGAAACAGAGTGAGTGAGTGCATAGATTTCATACACAGAGCCATTTGCAGCTGGGCTTCCCAACCTTGGTTTGAAGACATCTTTCACAGTCAACCAAAAGGAAAGACCTCACGGGCCTCAAGCCAGGAAAAAGAGAGCAAATGCCAAGGTTGCCTGGTATAATTGGGCTAGCAGGGCTAAGCCTCTTGTGATATATACAGCATACAGTTTGTTGTTAAAAAGTGTTAAGAAGTTAAAAAGTTTCACATTTAGGCTGGGGCTGATTTTTCCTAACCCAGATTGTAGATACATGCAGGCATGTAGATTCACTCACTCTGTAGATCTGATCTTTCTTTGGATTGATATTTTTCAGTCTGCTGCACTGACGTATCCAGAGCACATCAGCAGCAGTGGTATGTGAAATACGGTTGTGGGTTTAATAAATGGGTTTAATAAATGCCAACAAAGTGGATTATTTTACTGCATCATCCCTTTTAAAGAAAAGCTGGCCTTTGGAAGACAAACTAAAATAAAAAACTGTATGTTTAATGGCTTTTGGTTTGAACTTTTCTGTTTGTTGTGCTTGTTTTCAAGAAAAAAGGTGCCATGAACCGAGCCTTGGGACCTTGAAACAAAATTAGAAATATGCCTTTAAGTGTGTGTGTAACAGATGTAGTACACATCACTCGTATTAAGTCATAGATAAAACATTTAGATCAAATTCATCACTCAACCTGGATATTTTCAGTCAAGCTGTTGATAGGTTTTAGCTCCCAGCTAATGTCATAGCTAGCCATCATTACATTAAAGACACCGTCAGATTTTGACTAGTCCCAAATCCGAAGAGATAAGGTGGCACCAACGTGAACACGAATATCTTTTTTTTTCCAGGCAAAACCTGAAAGACCTCAAAGCAACTTTTGGGGAGCTTCTAGACTGCATTTCAGTAGAGAACCTTTCCTCTGCCCCTCTTTTTCCCCCCACGTTCTCTCACTCAGTCTCTCTCCTCTCTTCTTCAAGTTGACCCAAAGCGTTTCTAATTACAAGCTGAATCCCACTGGTGTTCCGCCTGCCAGTGAGTGGGCTGGGTTCACTGAACCCACAAAGTGTACAGCTGTTATCTTTGACTAGTGGCCAAAACCCAAATCAGAAGCGCTGCTATGGATCAGAGAAGTGTGAATGACCCCGTGCTGAGAAGGACTATAGAGTCCATGCAGGCCCGTGGGCCACAAGGTTTAAACAACTCCAGAAACACTGGTACACCCTCAAAACGTTAGACCACTCGCCTGGAGACAAGCAACTGCTGAGAGAAAAGGAGGTTTTTTTTCTAGGTGTCGGCAGCGAACGTGTTCATTTGGCAGCGTATTACACACAAAATCCTTAAATGCCCTGAGACTGTTAAATAAACATTCGTTTGATGATATTACACATTCCTACATAAAAGAACAAATCAAAGAGAGGCAGAATAAAGTCAATGCAATTAATCACAAAAAAGAGCTGGAATCAAAGCAGTAGCAGGTGAGGAAAGTGAAAAGATAACTTTATGCTGGAATAATCATAGGGACGTGATTGCGAAGGAGTGAGTTGGTGGTGTGTTTATACAGGGTGTGGGTTTGAGCGCTGTTGGTGGTGGTATGCCAAGGGCATCGGTAAAAGAGCTTTTACTACTTATAATAAAAGCTAGCAAACCAGGCCTACTCTTCAGCTGAAAGAGATATACACACTAATAGTTACAAACCACAAAACATGTCCTTTCTCCTAATAAAAGAGTTACCAGAGCCTCAAATATCACTATCCTTTTATTCTCGTATAACACTGAGTGATTTTTGATTTGTACAGGGAGAAAGGTGTCTTCATACAGAGAAAAGATCAGTGAAATCAGAAATGTGGATATCACTTCTGGCTCTTTGACGTGAAGATAATTAAGTTAGTAACTAACTCTTAGCAGCGCAAAGCATCTTACATAATACATAATACATATACGGTAATTACCATTCTCAGTGTAGAGTGCAACAGTGTAGGCTGCTCAAGTTGTTTAATATGCGTAGAAGGACACAAGGAACAGTGCTGCAGTGTTTGACACTTTCTGCAGTGTCAAACAATTTGTGCTTTTATTCCACACACAACGTATACACAAAAACACACTGATCATCATAGCCATTACGTTAAAACCACCTGCCTAATATTGTGCTGGGGTATCTGGCACCCAGAAGCAGCAGTAGATCCCTAACGATCTGTAAAATGCGTGGTGGGGATCTGAGGAAGAATCTGGGGAATTTGGGGGTCAAGTTGAACACTTTGTGATGTTCCTCAAGCCATTTCTGAACAATTTTGCAGTGTGGTAGGGTGCATTATTGTGCTGAAAGAGACCACTGGCATTAAGGAATACCATTGCCATGAAGGGGTGTACATGCTCTTCAACAATGTTTAGGTTGCTGGTATGTGACAAACTAACAGCCACATGAATGCCAGGACACAAGGTTTCCCAGCAGAACATTGACCACAGCATCACAAGCTTCCACCGGCCTTCTTCCCAAAGTGCTTCCTGGTGACATCTTTTCCCCAGGTGACATACACACACACACAGACGGCTGTCCATAGGAGGCTCGATGCGTACCCAGAGCCCTTTGTGCCTCTAGTATGGCTCAACTCGACCCATCATCATCCAGGACACATGGGAGACAAGCATCCAGACTTTTCTCTGTCCTGGCACCAAGGT
This sequence comes from Leptodoras oyakawai, assembly GCA_024363135.1. Lineage (NCBI taxonomy): Eukaryota > Metazoa > Chordata > Actinopteri > Siluriformes > Doradidae > Leptodoras > Leptodoras oyakawai. The sequence continues at coordinate 14,746,986 of JANCOA010000004.1, read as the reverse complement.
GGTGGAATGACCTCCTCCTGAGTTTCCGAACAGCGGAGTCACTCGCTGTCTTCAAACACCAACTGAAGAACCATCTCTTTGGAGGGCACTTGAATGATCACTAACTCAAAGCTGCATTCCCTATGTCTTGTTCTTCACTGGTTTTGTGTAGTTTAGGAACACTTGGGTTGTGGGACTTATAACATCTAATAGGTAGTACATGGCTAAAATTCTAGCAGTATCACAGCTCAAAGTAACTTGAATTCAGGTCTACCAGCCTTAGCAGTGGATATTCCAAGTTAATGACTAAGCACTCTTGTAAGTCACTCTGTATAAGAGTGTCTGCTAAATGCCATAAATGTAAATGTAAATGTAAAAGACAATGTGATTCATCAGACCAGACCACCATCATTCTCTGCTCTACAGTCCAGTTCTGATGATTCTGACACTTTTTTGCTATCATAACCAGGGTGAACGTGTGTTCACCATGCACACCAAGGAGCCTTGTGCACTCATGACCTTGTCACTGGTTGACCTTCCTTGGACCACTTTTAGTAGGTACTAACCACTGCATATCAGGAACACCCCACAAGACCTGCTGTTTTGGATATGCTCCGACCCAGTCTTCTAGCCATCACAATTTAGCCCTTGACAGAATTGAGCTTGAAATATGCTTGTCCATTTTTCCTGCTTCCAACACTTCAGCTTTGTGAACTGCCTGTTCACTTGATGCCTAATATACCCCATCCTTTGAAAAGAAACAATACATGCAATCGCTGCATAGGATTTCCAGACTGGAAAAAAATGCAAATAGAGGAAATATTTGAAGTGTTTGTATACAGTATAAGAAACTAGCTAATAGACTCACCTTGAATAATGCAGATTACTATACTGAATACTGAAATTAAATGTATCACTGTACACATTAATGAGAGCAGCGATTGCTGTATAAAGGTTCACATTAATCATAGCCTTTTTGCTTTTAAAATTAAATGACCTGCGATGTGTTCGCCTTCAAAAAAAAAAAAAACGTTTGGAGTGAAAAGGCTAAACTAGCAAAGTGCCTAAAGTGCGATTGCAATTACAGCCTAGTGGAGCTGACTCTGTGATCTCTCAAGTCCTTCATTTTACCATTTGTACCTGTTAATACACACACACACACACACTTTTTTTAATCTCTCCATTGCAAGCTAGCATTTACAAAGTTAGCCCATTAGGAAGCGAATTGGGTAATGGAGTGACTCAGTGGACAAGAGGTGAGACTCAAACAGTTAAAAGCCACTTCAGTCAATCTACCGTGTTTGTCAATGGCTTATGCAGTGCACGAGAAAGTACAATCATGAGGACTGAACCACATTTTCCCAGCATGGGGTCGGTTAGAAAGCGTCCAACAAGAGGTGCTTTAATGATCCAATCAAGATCTCAACTATAAGTGAATGGCATACAGGATAATTTCAGCATTTGTGAACTTTTTTTAAATAAAGAACCCTGCTGCCTGTTGTTTGCTGTTAATGAGCAGCTAATATTGTTCTGTAAACTGTCGCAAAAGGATATTAAAGCTTTTGAAGAGATGTGGAGCTGAATGAACCTGTCCCCTAGAGCAATGACCTTCAGTGTAAGATTCAGAGACCCCCAGGGGTCTGTGTGTCTGTTTATCTAGGGGGGTCTTGTATCACTTCATTTAAACCACATGAATCTGGTAGAGCTTAATATCAAACATCACCAAGTTTGTTACGGTTATTGTATGCCTATCATACCTAATTGACTGGTCATTTGAAAGCGTTTAATGTAAAACTCAATAACTAATAACAAATATAATAATGTTTGCTTTAATAAAACTGTAATTTAAATGAAACCAGGAATTTGATACATACCATTTCAAATGAACATCTGGACAAATGGAAAGCTCTAATGACTTGAATAAATTATGGTGGCATCTATAAGCAGCTATTTGCCTTAATGGTAGCTCAGTGGTTAAAACACTGGTCTACTGATTGAAAGGTCATGAGTTCAAGCCCCAGCACCACCAAGCTACCACTGTTGGGCCCCTGAGCAAGGCCCTTCACCCTCAACTGCTTAGTTGTATAAATGAGATAAATGTAACTCTGGATAAGGGTGTCTGCTAAATGACACTTAAAAGTTAATGTTCTCCAAGTAAATTCTATGCAGCAACAATAAGGGGGTCCATGGAAATTCTTTTAAGAACTGTCCACATGACAATGATGAAAATTTTTGTTGGCCTTTTAACTACGCGGTCATGGCATTTTCATGGCCTGAAAATGCAAACCTTTGAAAACACAGCCCTTATATCACCATGTAGACAGGTGGAACCTTTTGAAAACAATAGGCCCCAAGTCCACCTTCTTTTGTTTGTACAAACCATTGTGGACAAGAAAGAAATATCTACTACTCCACTACTCCATACTCATTGAGCTCCACTGGCTACCAGTGGCTGCTCATATCAAATTCAAAGCACTTACAATGGCCTACAATGTGCTGTCGGGACAGGCTCCCTCCTACCTGCATCTTCTGCTAAAAGCATATGTTACCCTCCAGCCGCTGCACTTCTAGCTACTCTATTAGCGTCCTACTAGCTCTACTAGCTTTGCCAAACATACGCACAAAGCAATCCAGGCTGTCCCTAGTTCCCCTATGGTGGAGCAGGCTGCTGACCACTACCAGAGCAGAGGCGTCCCTCGCTATTTAAAAAAAACTCCTGAAGACTGAGCTCTTCAAAGAGCACAGCTCTCCTAACACCTCTAACAAACTAACCACTCTAACCTCTTTGTCCCTCCTTCTAATCCCTTCCTACTCTAAACTACTCTTGGCCTCCCTCTGGCCCCAGTTATGTGTACAATAAATCTATGTGCTTCAATTACTATTGTAAGTCACTTTGGATAAAAGTGTCAGCTAAATACTATGTAATGTAATGTAATCTATGAATCCACTATACATTGAAGTTCTCCAATCCATCCCCTACCCAATCGGTAGGTCCTCCACGGGATCTTGGAGGGAACATTGCACAGTCCTCACACTGATGTTTGTTGAGGCCCCAGCACTGAATTCCGCAGAATGTTAGTGTTGCACTTCTATCGCATGAAATGATTCTTGACAGCCGAAGCTGCTCACGTTCACCCAGTCTTTTTACGACCACGCTGCTGTCGCAAGTTCAAGGTTCTTGTAGTGATGGTTACACCCTTGAAATGCTCCTTGAATTCCTGGAATTGCAAAATCATGGTAATTTGCCGTTCTCATGGCAGAAACAGCTCTAGAAGTTTCCATAGATGTTTATCACTTTATATATACACATGTGGACACCACCAATGATGTGCATAGGCGGCGTTGCAGTCCATAGGGTCCAGCACCTGTTTTTCTGGTACTTCAGTCTATAGTTCACAGTATAGTGAATCGACCATTTTGTAGTGTAAATTTCTGACACTATATAGCATGCTTTGCCATGCAAAACGGAGTGTATACACACTGTTTCCTACATTATCAGTATATAGCAGGATATAGCAGCAGGATTTCAACAATTTTAGTAAAAATGCATGCCGGAAACCATTTTTCCGCTCATTCCCAGCCACGGGGTCACGGGGGAGCCGGTGCCAAGCCGGCAACTCCGAGCGCAAGGGCAGGAACCAACCCCAGACAGGGCGCCAATCCATCGTAGGGCTCATACATACACACATTCACACACTAAGGGCCAATTTTACATCTAAATAGTGTCTGCCCTTATCCCTTAGTGAGCGTTCTATGCACACTCTATAGAGCACTAAATACTGTGGTGTTTGTATATTGGAGAGGCAATGTTACACTTGCTTTCAGTACCTGTTTTCACTTGTTTTTGTGAATCCATGTGGACCAGGATGATGTGTGTACCACAATAAAATGTTGTGGTATGGATGAGAAACTTTTTGAAAAGAAAAAACCTTGTTTTGTTATCATGTGGACAGGGAGTTTCTGGAAGGAGTCCCTTCCTTCAGAAAGGTTAAGGACCCTTGACAACTGGTTGTGGCTTCAAATCAGAAAGTTTCTGAAAACATCAGAAAGTTTTTAAAAGTGCCTGCAGTCCTCGCTAGAGTAGAAGCAGTGGTCCATTGGCATCCTGCTTAATTCCTATACACAGAAAAAATACATATTATCATGATGTAGGTGTAGTATTAGAGAACTCTGAGATAGACTCAGAGAAACTTTTTCAGGTTATTCTTTACAGTTTTGTTGGATAATTAAGGGTTTTTAACCTCCAAAAAGGTTTTACTTTCAACCTGAAAGGGGAAAACTACATTGAATGGTTCCTGGTTCTTTCTTTTATCTTAACGTTGTCTTAGAAAATATAGAAAGGACATGCAGCATAAACAAGCCTAGAAATTTTCAAGCAAATGTCATGCAGAGCCTCGGAGCCTGCTGCAGTTTTAATGTACTCATACAGTACACACAACAGCATTGCGATTTTTTTAGTGGTGTTTAATGGACAGGATGCTGTGGAGCGTGCTAAATGACAATTACATGCCAGAGAATCACTCCGGTTTGCCTGGTTTGCAAGCTTTTGCTTTTATACTGCTTGTCCTATCTTTAAAACATGCAAATCATACTGTCACATAGCAAACATGTTTCTTTTTACTCTGCTTTTTGTTTCCCTTGAAAAAAAAAAAACCTTTTCCCTCATATTCTTTTCCTGTGATGAACACTGCCACATCTGAATTATTTATAATACAAATAATTAATGAAACAAGGCACAGTTCCACTCGTATGGGCAGAAACAATTAACCCAAAAATATTCAAATGTAATATTTATGTGATAAATTGGAGTCAGTCAAAGTTTGGGCTGCCAGTGAGAACAGTAATTGTGCAAACTAAACAGATAAATAATTAACAGATGTTTAATCCAGAGTCATCTGAATGTCTTCCCAAGAGATCAGTTAACATTTTCCTAATTGTTTCTCCTTCAAACTGCTACTTCTTAATATGTCAATAGAAATAATTAAAGCGATGAAATACAGCCCTGTAAACTCTGAAATTAATTGATCAGCCTTTCTCTTTACCTAAACACAAAAAGCTGACTTTCAAATCTAAAAAAAAAAGAAAAAAAAACAGTAATTGCAAATACAAAGGACAGTATTATTATTATTATTATTATTATTATATATATTATAATAACCCTATTATTATATAATATATTCAGACTAAAATAATGAATATATGCAACCCAAAGACCAAAGCATGGCTACTGACTAAAATTGAATATCCCAAATGTATTTAATACATCCCTAAAAATCAATTTCCTTAAGCCGCCCTTAATGCGCTTTGTGCTATTGTTTATTTGTGTTTTGAATGTTTGTCTTTGTGGGTGTCATCCTTTCTCCAACAGAGCTGACCCTGACAGAATTCTATGCCCTTCTTCTAATATCAAATTCAAAGTCAACCATGCAGCAGAGATTCTGCTGCTTTAAGCAATGACATGACCCGAGCTCCCTCTGTCCATCCATCAGAGCACGATGTCTTTATTTTCCTTCTCTGCTGCTTGCTTCAATCTGAATCCGATTCACATTTCTGGCTATCTACCTGCTTTTCAGATTTGTTCAGTGCCTGTTTGAAATGTGACTGCGGTCTCAATGGACATTTCCTGCATAAATAGGAACCTAGAGTGAACCTAAAATAAAGAACTGAACAAGGAGGAGGAGGAAGAGAATGAGGAGGAAGAGGAGGAGGAGTAGGACGAGGTCATGAGGGAAATAGAAACAGCAGTGTTGGAAGTGCTGGGTCTAACTGTTGCTTTACTGGCCAAAGCAGAAAAGGTCAGATTTCAGAGACAAAGCTTCACGTCCCTGCCCTGATGCTGGAGAAGCAGCCACTCATCAATCACCATGGCAACCTAATGGAGCACTCCAGCATGGAGCTCTTATGAGACCGCAAGCAAGCTCCAGGTGACGCTCTAATGCCTTAATGTCAGCAGCAAAGGCCATGAATGTGCCCCTAGCTAGATTTGAATGATGAGTATTAAGAGCTTTTAGTGTCCAGAGGTCATCATATTAATATGACCTCTTGGTTTTAATATCTTCATGCTGCACTCTGGGTGCAGGTCTACAGTCTGAAATGTTCAATTTAGAGCCTCCTAATGAATTCTGGTGAGCATATTTATTTAGCGAGCATTTGTCAAGCTAGATGTGGCACACAGAACTTTTCAGCATGCCAGTAAAGATCATCATCATAATTTTATATTATATATTTCTATTTTTATACAGTGGTGTATTCCTCACCATAAACAAGATGGCTGCAAATTCAGATGTATGTAATCCTGATACAAGTCTGAGATCTTTCCAAATTGTGTCTAAACGGCCTGCGTTTCTGATTTATCTGCTTAGCTAATAGTTTGGAGATTATGCAAGAATTTAAGGGTGTTCTAAAAACTTTCTATTGTGAAAGCATTTATCCTATACAATATCTACAGTAACTGCTAGCATTTCTTGTATATGTATTATGCAAGACAAAACTGAACTCCTGTTCATTCCTGGTGACTCACTACCACACCATGACCTCGCCTACAAGGCAAAAAATTGGACCCTGCACCTGCAACTCAAAGCTCTCATCACCCCTCACACTGCACCTCACTCCCTTTGGGCAAACACTCCCCACGACTCTTCTCCATTCTGGCACCGAGGTGGTGGAATGAGCAGCCGAATCTCTGTCCATCTTTCAAACAACGTCTTAAAACTTTTCTTTTCCAAAGATTCCTAAACTAGGTCTCCTTTCCATTTATTTAAAAAAAAAAAAAAAAGAAATTTCATACCTTATTGTACTCTTAATAGACATCTGAGCTAGTATCAGAATATATTTGTTGATGGTGACCTTGAAGCACTCTTTGTAAGTCGCTCTGGATAAGGGGGTCTGCTAAATGCCTAAATGTAAATGTAAATGTATTATGGGCAAATTTTCTTTCCTTTTCACTAGTTTTCTTTGCACTTCGAGCAGAGCAGAGAAGTAAGTTAGGAAGAGGTGAGAGGGGTATATGGCATCAGATATGGTCAAGCCATATTCAGGAACCTGGTGGAAGAGGTGGAAAGGGGAACAGAATAGTGGATGGATGGGTGGATGGATGAATGGATGCATGTATGCATGGACAGATGAATAGATGAATGAATCAGGGTAGAAGGACAGTTAAGGTGAAATGCACAAGGGCAAATGAGAATGTTCTGTGTATTCATAATCTAGAATGAGATATCTTAGCAGAGCATCAGATATGGTCTATCCATGTTCAGGAACCTGGTGGAAGCAATGGAAAGAGGAATAGAATGGTGGATGGATGGATGGGTGGATGGACAGACGGATGGATGGATAAATAAAATGATGAATCAATAGAAGGATGGAATGAAAGCATGGCAGAAGGACAGTTAAAGTGAAATGCACAAGGGAAGAATGAGACTGCAAACAAATTTGTGGGGGAAGAGTGTCCTCGCTGATACAGTCCTCTGGTCATTGTGTAGTAGGGTAGGAGTGCAATGCCAGCCACTCTCCTCCGACCTCATCACATCTTTCACTCCTCCTCTTCCTGATCACACCATTCTCTCAGGGTACAGAAGGAGCCATGGGAGTCCAGCTGAGGCAATCTCAATCAGTCAACGCCAGCAAGAGAACGGCTGAACAAAAGGCCTTCAATGTGCCACCTCCAACAGGCCATGAATCAACCCAAATCACCCTTTCTGCAAACCCAGGACATTTTATCACCACTGCCTTGACAGTGCAAGAAAAAAAGCTTTTATTCTTCTAAAATCTGGAATTTAAGAAGGACAGACTGAGAGCAGGATCAGCGTGTGACATTCTCGGGTGACTTACTTGGATACCGATTGGTGCAATAGGGACTTGGGAAACAATACAGGATCATGTAGGGAGATTGATTTGAAATATTGGGCGTGCACATCATTATTACTGTCACAGGCTTTATGACTCTGATCAGGCTGACCTTCTGTTACTAGAATGTAGGAAGTGTTGCATTGTCACTGAAAAGGGCCTTAGTGTAGAGGTGGAATGTGAGAACAGGAACTTACGTGGAGAGTGTAGGTGGAGACGATGGACAACCAGTAAATGGATCAACATAAACAGTCAAAGAAGCCACACAAGAGGAAACACACGGAATGCATAAACAGACTGACATTTACAGGCACACACAGTAATGATGAGGGACCAGAAGACAAGAACGTGGATGGTACCAGAAGAAAGAAAATAATAAAACATACTACAGGCTTTTTAAGGGAAATCTAACCTAACTAGCGAAGCAATCTAGCTGCTAAACTAGGCTAGTCTAACATAACCACAAGGGGTATCTAATGATAAAGTGTTGGTGTGTGTGTGTGTGTGTGCTCCAACACTATGGCTAGATATTATGTTTATGATTGTGGCATTATTGTGAATTACTGGCAGTTTAAAGTGCCAATAATTGTAATACCCGGCAGCACGGTGGTGCAGTGGATAGCGCTGTTGCCTCACAGCAAGAAGGACCCGGGTTCGATCCCCGGGTGGGGCGACCTGGGAAATTTCT
>JANCOA010000004.1:14699368-14712473 GCA_024363135.1 Leptodoras oyakawai | reverse complement strand
TCCCTCTGACCACTGTGCAGGACTTGTATATGTCATTCCCAAGATGAATTGACGCTGTATTGGTCGCAAAAGGAGGCTCTACACAATATAAAATAAATTATCATGGTCTAAAATGACAGGTGTTTCAGTTTTATTGTCTAACCCCTGTATACCTATACATACATATACATACATGCATTTAACATGATACAGCTAAGGTCTTACACACTTGAAGGATGCATACACTGTATATGGGTTTCATAAGTTTCATTTGACATTGAACATCCAATGATCCTTACCCAAAAGCTTGTTCAAACCAACAGTTTTAAGCTGTACACGTAGCATGTGGGACCACCAGACCTCAGCTCACTGAGTATCTTCCTCGGGAGGTTTGCCCTCTCGGGTAGATAAATACGACTGCATGCAGCTCACTCAAGAATCTGTGAAGAAAACTGTGAAATGCAAGCACAACTCATTCAGTGCGAATTCAGGGCTTGTGCCCCAAGCTGCCTCCAACACATTAAATTGAATGCATAAATAATTTAAAACTTTATTGTGTACTTCAATTGGGGGGGAAGGGGGGGGGGGGGGTCACAGTTACTGAACACTGGGTAAATGAGCAAAACCATTAAAAAAAAATTATAAATAAAAAAATAAGAGCTTTCCTTCTAGCTAGTAAGCTAAGTTTAACAGGCTAGCCCATTAGCCCTTAGTTCATGGTCCAGCACCATTTCTCGCCTCTGTGTGAAGCTCTATATTGAATATTGAACATCCTTCAGGGAGGGACTTTGGCTGTACAATAACACAGGATGGAACTGAGCTGGCATTTGATGGAGTACACTCCCACCAATTTGAGCCTGACAGCTACAACTGTCAATAACTAATCAATAAGTAATACAGGGTTTTGGGGGTTTTAGTATCAGAAATACTAATACTGAGCCTATGCAAAATGCATCAACGACAGGACTGTAAGATCATGTGAGAATCAGAAATCAGGTTTACAGCATGATGAGTTACACGCGTGATCAGTTAGATCTACACTGTGGATCTGATTTTAGCCATGTTTCAAAGGAATCTTCTGTTAATGAATCAGCCCATAGTGTGGGCCACAGGGGCACTACCCAGTCATAATGAGGTCATTGGCTCAGCAGCTTGGCTTAAAGCACACCGACTGCTGGTTTCGCACACACACAGACGCCAGACTCTATAAGCAACTGCGTCCTGATGTCACCGGACACACAATCTTGCATCATCTTGGGTTGCACTGTGTACCAGCTACACCATATTTCATGGATCTTCCACGTAAGCATAGCTCTGGAGACATCTGTGAGGGAAAAGCATGTTGCTCTTGCATTGACCCCTGCCCGTCTGGAGAGCATGAAATCAGTACATTTTCTACAAACCTCACCGTGATTGTGTCGAAAACAAAAGTCGGTCAAATCACCGGTCTCTTTGAATGGATGAATAACAACCTGGAAGCTCACACACACACACACACACACATTTTCTCATATAAAACAAGATGTCCACTTAGTGCACAGTCACATTCCCCAGCTAGGAATGAAACGAAACGAACGCACAGCCAAAACACGGTGTCCTGTTTCTTTAATTAATGACACTACAAATCTTTTACAGAAAGTCTATGTAATAAATTGTGTAACATATAAAAGTGAGAAAAGGAATACAGGGTTTTTTTTTAATAAAGGGGGTATATATCCAAATCACAATTTTGCTACAGGTGTCATGTTCATTTTGATGACAATACTGCATGAGATGATGATGATTATTATTATTATTAAATGAGGAAAAGTCATTCAGTTCAATCACAGAACAGAAGCAGATACTCTGCACAACAAAACATGTATCAAAGATGAACAGAGACTGAGTAAATGCAGTGTGCTACAGTGTAATAAGCGCTGATTACTTACTGTAGCTACGCACCTTTAAGCACGCACACGCAACAGCAAACTCATATTATATTTGTTTATATGCTGAAGTTAGGACTGTGCAATACAAACACAGCAGCAGGTTCTATCATATGGAATTTGTACCATAATTAGCCTGTCATACGGTGAGAAAAGTTACATTGCATTAAGTGTAATGAACAGTTAAGTTGATGCCGTAGCCATCTGTGGCCTGAAGACCATAATTGGCTGCTTTCTCGCTGGGAGTGAAATCATTTCTCTCTCCAATTGATCAGATTTGCTCTAGCCAATCAGAGGTTGCATGCATGCACCACCCATGCATACAGAAAAGGAAATATCATTTACAGAGTGTCCTGCTTAAAATGATGCAACGGCTGGCTTTCTGAGAGAAATCACATGTTAGCCCTTACACTCTCAGACTGGCTAGCTGCTATATGATACATGGGAGCAAACTAAGGTAGGATTGTGGGAACTAGTGGGCAATTACTGTATTAGCAGAAAATGTGAAAAGGTAAAAAAGATTTAATTAAAAATCTCATCACTCAACATGACTTGCTCATGGATTTTCTAAAAATTGCTTTCGAAGCTCGTGGTCCTGAGCAAGTGTCAAATAATGATTATGTAGGATTTAACAGAGGTTTAAGAAAACGGTGTAGGTTAGCAGCAAAAAAGCACCAGTGGTTCCATTTTATGCTAAACCTAGGTATAATTTTAATTAACAGAGCTGATATATCTCATGAATAATTAGAGTATGGTAGGCTATTAGTGCATCACTACATTACTGTGTAATGGTGAGGCTGAAGCAACGTCTCTGAGCCCATCAGCACTACACGAGACGGCTTGAGCACTTCTAAAAGATAAAAAAAAAATGCTATTACTATTTTTGAAAAGACATTTAATTTTACGTTTGCATAGAATATATCCAAAGTGCACATATGTATTTAAGACAAAGCAGAGCAGAGTTTAATTGCCGTTTTCTGCTTAAGAGCTCGGAAAAACATTTTGACAGCCCCGTCGTAGAGAGTAACTTTCTTTTTTACTGACAGAGACAACCCTCTGTACAAATGCTCTCCACGTCTGCTTATATCCGTTTTGAGAAGTATAAACTTGTTCTTAACCATCAAAAATCTCCAAGCTGAAACAATAATGTCTGATCTGGTCAACGCCGGCACTTCTTTCCAAGGCAAAGACGTGAACAGAAAGGTTAATTGTTAAGACTTTTGTTCTGTTTGTGCGCTGACTGTATTCAGTAGAGTAAAAGAGATGGTGGGCCACTCTGTATGTATGTGGAATGGAGAGGTTAAAGAGCACTGGGTAATGGAGGTGAGGTTATCATAGGGCGCGGAGCCGGGCTAGAAGTGCCTCCACGTCAGTCTCTCCGTTAGCTGAGCAGCTGGGGGGGGTTTGCTCCTTCTTACTCTCTCGTTCTCTGGCTCGCTCCTTCTCCTGCTCCCTCTCTGGGCGGTGGGCTGATCTCTGTGCCGCAGATGAATGGGCCTCGCTCTCATAATGAGCCTCCTTGGAAGCAGGGGCTCGCGCCGAGCTGAAATTGATATTCTGCCGAGACCGTGACCTTTGCAGAGGTACCTTTGTGTTTTCTGCAGGACGGAGAAAGGCAGAAAAACAGATGGAGGGAGAGAGAGAGAGAGAGAGAGAGAGAGAGAGAGAGAGAGAGAGACAGGACAGGAGGGGGTAAAAAAAAATGAGTGCATTCTCATCAAAGTATTTATCCCTGTTAGCAGCTTTTAGAAAATTGGCTGTGAGAAGCCGTCGGACTCATCAGACAAATGAGAGGCAGCTCAAGGAGGAGAGAAGGTGTCAATCATCGAGCCATGCAAATGACACCTGTGGGACAACACTAACATAATTAAATCTAAGCATATCCTTGTAGCAGAGCACTACACCACCACCCATTACTCTTCCTACAGGAAACTGCTCCCCTTTGAGTCACAAAGAAGGTTTTCACCCTGGCCTTCGTCTCTCATCCTGCTTGTCTTCTTCATCAGAGCATATAAGCTCCGCCCCCTCATGTTGAGCACTGGGAGTGATCAGAAGTGCCAGCCCTCTGGACTCCTGTGCTCCTCGCCACCACACGGATCATTAGCCAAAGATGTGCTTGATTGACTCGAGCACCAGCATCTTTTTCGCTGCCTGTCTGCGCTTCCCATTCTCTCCACTCTCCTCATTCTCCCTCTCCCCATCTTATAGAGCAAAGAGAAGCTGCCATCTCTTATGGATTACAGCCCTGAGCTGAGTGCATTTAAACTTTATCTGGCTTAAAGGGAAGAAAAGAAACAAAAATGGAGATGTAGACAGATAGCATGGGGAGAGCCTGGATGGTGAGACAGAGAAATCCATATTAATGTGACCTCGCTTCTGAACGGTGTAGAGGAGTAAAGTGTTTTTCATCCAGCACTTTTTCCGGAGCATGAGGATGCGTTGTCAGATCAGTGGCGGCTCCCGGCCCGGCCGCATCACTCATCACACGGCTCAGGCTACTGTCTGAGATGCAGATTAAAAAAGTGACAGGGGCGGATCTGGATGGGGTTGTGAAACATCACGGATGCCTTGATAAATCACAAAGGAAATGACAACACTGAAGCACAATTTCCAGTCGCGGAGACTCACAACCACATAAACTGCCTGTATTTAATAGTTTTATAGAGCTGTTCCAATTCTGTCCAAAGAGGCTGTGAAGGTCAGACTCATCAGACCTCATAATATTCCATGCCGCTGTGACAGATATAGCAAACGTCCACAGACAGACGCTCGGCACAGCCTGAGCTACAGCTAAGCCTTCACTCAAGCTCAAACTTTGCACAAGCAGGCCATCAACTACCTGTGACAGCTACATCAATTTATGATTGAAGGCCATTTCCATTGCAAATGAAGTGGTAGAGAGCGTTCGGGAGTACTGTAAAGCCTGCACAGCTCTAAGACGAATGCTATGTGGGCTTTACAGGGAGCTGTACTTGCGTGGCAGGATAATTAAGGCTGTGTACGGAGCTGCACGTTTGTTTTCCAGTTCTGTCTCATTACCAGTGTGCATGACTACAAGCTCATTCGTCACCGTGTGACACTCGCTGGCCCATGCTTTAGGCCATGCATGTTAGTCTTACACTTCCTGTCTTACTTTCTACCAATCATTTCATTTGAATATAAACATCATTTTTTTGTGTGTGTGTTTGTCTGAGGGTGTTTGAGTCGACTATGATTTAATCAGAGTGTTTAAAAACCTCCTGAACATCAAGCCTGCAGACTGAAGACCTGAAGACTGCATCAAGTGTGCATTTGGCCAATTCTCTCAATCACCAATCAGAAGAAACTGAAGAGGTATGGATTCAGTCTGGGAGACAGTTTAGCTGCAGAACATAGCTTAAACTGTTATCTTCCAGATTAACTCGTAGGATAAGACATGTATAAACCATTTTATTCCCTTCGTATATACACACCCTGACTTTGAATTCTACCTTTTAACCATTTATGGCTTGACATCCTGTTTCATGTGTCCACTGCCTAATATGAAATCCATAATGTTGACCTGCAAAACTCACTAAATGGCCAACATTATGCTTTTGGTGAACACGCAGTTCCAGAAATAGTTTCTTTTTGCTGTTATACTAACCTCCACTCTACTGGGAAGGCTTTCCACTAGATTTTGGAGTGTGAGCATGGGTGAGGTCAGGCACTGATGTTCTGATGTAGGGTTTCTGTGTGGAATCTGCATGTCCTCCCCGTGTCTGCGTGGGTTTTCTCCGGGTACTCCAGTTTCCTCCCACAGTCCAAAGACATGCACCTTATGTTGATTGGTGTCTCCAAAGTGACCCTAGTGTGTGTGTGTGTGTGTGTGTGTGTGAATGTGAGCCCTACGATGGATTGGCACCCTGTCTAGGGTTGTTCCTGCCTTGCGCCCTAAGCTGCTGGCTGGGCACCGGCTCTCCTGTGACCCTAAAATGGAATAAGCGGTCAAGAAAATGAATGAATGAATGAATGAATGTTAACTCTGCTAAATATAAATACTGTTTTTTACAAACAGTTTTTAAAAATCTACATTTTTTTTATTTATTTATTTGTTAAGACATCTGGCATTCCTGCTGTCATAAATGTACCATTATCATTATTGTACATTTTGCTTATTTCATTTATATACTGCTGTATTTAGTTACTTTTATTTATGCATTTATTCTGTAATAAATAATAAAATAATTCTGTAAAAATATGCAATATTATATAAATGTGGAAACAAATAAATTAAGTGAGTAATTACAGATTTCTCTGCCTTTACCATGCATAATAAATACATACCTGATTTTATTTATTTATTTGTCCTTTCTTTATTTAATGAAGTCATTTATTTATGAATGTGTTGTATATTTCTATTTATTTCTTATTTATAATAATAATATTTTTTATCTATAAGGGTGTGATAGTCAGGTGCTTTGCTTTTAATACTAGCCAGTACTGTGCTTTGAGGGTCAGGAACGCTGGTTGAGACTCTGATTCATGGTTATATAAGAGTGTGTGGTGTTTTGTTCTGCTTGCACTGAAGGGCCAATGATGACTGAAGGATTACTAAAGATGAAAAAAAAAAAAAAAATGCAAAAAAAAAAACAACCCAAAAAAAAACCTGATCTGTTTCACCGATCAATCACAGTGTCCAGTAATAACTTTCCATCCTTCCTTACACCCATCCTTCAAGCCATTCATGCTCATTCAGTCTCTTTGGGAGAGTTAAGATGGCAGTTCCCCCACACAGTGTGTTCTGACATTATGGATGTCACTCTTGCCTTTTATCAGCGTGTGTGCCACTCAGCTCGGCGCTCGCAGGATTTTGCTCACGTCCGGTGCCAGCTTGCCGACACTCATTTCTCTCTCCAAATAGAACAGGAGCGCAAACCAGATTTCTGACTTGTGAGATCATTTTCTCAATTTGCATTTGCACACAGGCTCTTGTGAGAAGATGACTTTCCATCTCGTTTGCTCGCAACCCCCACCCCTTTTCCAACCCCCTCCCCAACCCCAAAAGTTTGGCAGGCGGCTCGACAGAACGTGACAGTCGACAAGGACGCTTGATCAGTCTAACGAGCTGGTACGCAGGCAGGCTTACAAATAGCAGTGACATAGCCTCTACCATTTCTAACAATGCATGGGGCCATCAGTACAATGCAATAACCATCTCCCACGCCTGCTATTTTATATATATAGTTGTTAGGAGTGATTATGCGATCTGTCTTTCCTTGGAGCCTGGCTATAACCGAGGGAAATGGCACGTGGTGAATGGTGTGACTGGAGATGATACTAACAGTGAGTGTCAGCTCCATAAGAAGCTATGATACCAAATAATGCAATAACTCGAGTGCTTTTTTTTTTTTTTTTACTAGCAAAGTGTGTCAAACTAAGACAGCTCCATCATGGATACCGGATTCACTGTTTAAGAAAAAAGTTACATAAGCACTACTCTCTCTTTAATCTTAATCAAATTTCTTGAGAGCTACAAAATCTAAACATGGTCTAACACCAAAGAATGGTATTTAGACAGAAAGGATCGGTAGCAAAATGGGGGGAAGAGTGTCTCGAGAGCCAGCGGTAAAGCAATGCAGAATGATGTAATGCTACCGCTTGATGACTAAATCTAGCTTAATGATCGGGTTCTCCTGCCGGACCTTCGTTTTCACTCTCTGTGAAGTCTCGGCGCACTCGTTTATCTACATTTGGGCAATAAAAAAGAGGGGGGTATGATGCACGGTGATAAGGTTGGGGAGCATCAGAGCTAATTCTGTAGGAGGGTGGATTGAAGTGGAAGCACCAGTGATAAATAATACCTTAATTGATGCCTAAAATGAGACAGGACAGTGTTTGAGTGCATGAGGGAATCGGTGTATGTGTTGCACGAGTGCACATGTGTATGGCCTAATCCCAGGCACAAAAATTAAAGGGTGAAAGAGGAAGACATTACGGAAAGAAAGTGGGGAGAAATCTGGAGGAAAGGAAGCATTAATGTCAGGCCTAGAAGACTAAAAGAGCGATGGCTTGCATATTTTCCCCAGTTTCCACGCGAGTTAAGCAGTCATTAAGCACGTTATCACTGACACAGCACATCTGTGCACATGAAATACACATGTACGTGTTTCTACGACATGATGGTTAAGAACGGATCTCTACAAAGCCGGGAATGAAAGTGTGACCAGGTGAGGGTGTAAGGCATCCCGAGGTTGGAGTGGTACTCTGCCGGCTGCCAGGGTTATTGTGACTCATATCAAAGTGCATCCTGCTGCTCTACTGGGACTCTCCTTGTGAACTTGACACCACGCTGGCTGTGTAGAAACACAAAAAAGGGAATAAAAGATGCTGTGGATGCATAAACGGCATAATTTACAGGGTTCTCGTCTAACTCCCCGGGGCGGCGTAAGATTCGGAGAAAGCAGCCGCATGAACACGTTTGCTTGTCTGTGTCTAATAGACAGCTCTTTGTGGTCGCGGTGCTGTGGTCGTATTGAGTCTTTAACAAAAAGCTGCAGCGGGGAGTTTTAATCCCAAAGCATTCAGCTCTGTGCTAAAATTAATTAGAAATTAAAATGCCTTAATGCTTACTTGAACCCAGGGAGAAAAGAAAATGTCAGCAAATGATGTTTGTTTAGGGGATAAGGTGATTGAGGGAGACTGGAATAAAATGTACCTGATAAGGCGCTTAAGGACTTTCTGATCAAGCATCTGGAGCTACTGATCCAGAAGACTTTTTTTAAACAATATAATCCACATAAAACGAATGTATTGCATGACAATAGGATATAGGCTTGTATGGAAAGAATATGACACACTATTGTGTGCAAAATAGACACAGATCCTATGGGCCAGAACATAGTTGCTTGTGTCAACGTTTTTTATATCTAGCCTCCTACATTTAGGCGTGATTATTATTATTAGCTTTTTGATTAAGAGACATGTGAATTGCTGAAAGTTAGGTTTTGTTTTGCTATTTTAGTCCAGCATGTCTGGTAAAAGTTTTTAAATAAGGACAAAGAATGAGAAGTGATGATCACACTGGAAAAAAACCCAAAACAAGCCAAGACGTTATAATAAAATATCACAATGTTACAAATGAATACAAGAACCAGACGCCTACGGTGTCAATGCGGGCGCCTGAACTGCCAAGAAGTCGTGCCCTTCTTGTTACAAATTTGTTTGCCTAAATAACCCCTTAGACTAAGATGAGTAATGAAAAATATCTCAGACATTTGACCTTGCTGTGACATCAGCCTCATCATTTTGAATGGATGGACAGATTAAAATAAAATAAAATGATAAAAAGATGGGCCTTTATATGGCAAACAAGAAGGAAGGTAAACTTATTTCAGGCATTTGACCTTGTAATGTCCTTGAGCTTGTTTGGATCATGTCCAAAATCTATTCAGTTGCCTAAAAGTATTCCACATGAATTCCATATAAACCCTACAGACATTCCAATGCTTGTTCTTCAGATATCACACTGAGAACAGTCTTGGGTGGACACACAGATGGATGCATGGAGCATTATGTATTCGGACCAACACGAAGACATAATGCATCCCCCCCTTCCTAGTGGAGGAGATATGACTATATCTCAAACGCATTCTCACCGATCTGGAACCGGTTATCTAGGATACGTCTCAATCATCTTTCCATATCTGCATCTTCATATGTTTAACAGTTTTTCTTGACAATTCTGTTCAAGTTCTGTAAGATTGGATAGGCTTTGAGAGATTCTCATTCTGATCGATGTGTTGGCATTTACTGGGCCACTCTTTGTTACTGAACCACTCCAGTGAAGCTTAGACAGTACGCTCATGGTCTTCTACTCATGGTGGAGTATCTTTGCAAACTAGAATGTTTTATCTTCTAGGATTGCCCTGTATGTGGCTCCAGTCAAAGCTACCACCACCATGCTTCAGGGTGGGGGCTGGTGTTCCTAGAGTGATGAGCAATACTTCATATGTCTTTCTTTTAACTGTAAAGCCTAGCTTTGTGTAGTTTCTGGGCTATGGCTTCCTGTGAACAGCTTTTCCCATCTAAGCTGTGGATATCTCCAGCTCCTTCAGAGTTACCTTTGGCCTCTTGGTTGCTTCTGACTAATTCTCTCTTTACCCTGTTAACATTCGGACCAACACGAAGACATAATGCACCCCCCCCTTCCTAGTGGAAGAGATGAATATGTAATGTATCAGATGTCTCAAATGTATTCTGACCGATCATCTCAATCATCTTTCCATATCTGTATCTTCATATGTTCAACAGGTCTTCTTGGCAAAACTGTTCAAGTTCTGTAAGATTGGATAGGCTTTGAGAGCTTTGGTATGCAGCAATTTTCTTGTCACAGAATCTCATTCTGATCGATGTGTGGGCCTTTCCTGGGCCACTCTTTGTTACTGAACCACTCCAGTGAAGCCAAGACAGTATGCTCAAAGTCTCCTTCCCAGGATGGAGTATCTTTAAAAACTAGACTTTGAAATCTTCTAGGATTGCCCTGTATGTGGCTCTAGTATCTCCAGCTCCTTCAGAGTTACCTTTGGCCTCTTGGTTGCTTCTGTGACTAATTCTCTCTTTACCCTGTTAACAACCTGTGTGGATGGCCTCCTCTCGGCAGAGCAACAGCTGTGATATATTCTTCTTTGTAAGCAAACTATAAGGGACACTTTGACATTCAACCTTGTACCAGACTTGTTTTGACAGATCCTTGGTCTCCATGATGCTGTTTAGGTTCTCCTGGCACATAATCTCAATTAATGCGGAACTGTTTAAGAGTGTATATTATACATATACTAAGAGTGGACAGTGCACTATACTATAGAGCTTATTTTAAGCCACTTTATTAAAGCAGTTTTGATGTGTGCTGCTTCTGCATGTGGCAACGCCGTGCTCTGTTGATTAATGTAGCTTTTTAAACTAGCTGGAAGCAGAAGAGGCGCTGGAGTGCACAAAAAGCCCAGCTATACCTGATTTCTGGAACTTTCCCGTCAGCAGAGAGCCACTAGAAATATGTACAAAATACATGAGCACACCTCGTACTGTTCAGGACTCGTATGTGAAAGCAAAGTGCTCTGGAAGTCACTCCTATACTTTTCTAGTGCGGCACGTTGCACCGGCAAGGTGCTGCTGTCAATCAGTTCTGATCAGGCAGAAAATAGGTCTTTTTTTATTCATAAATAAATCATAATTAGTAATGTATATTTATTCAACTTGTACACCACTTGTAATGTTAAGGATTAAAAAAAGCTTTTTGTAAACATTTTAACCCTTGGCTTTAAACTCAAGTGAATATTTTGGGTCATAAACCATTTTTTCATCTGAATTCTGAGCTGAAAAGCAGAAAAGAAACACCAGCCATTTATAGGATGCTATTAATTACAGTACACTGAATCAAACTGCAAACCATCACAAGTAAGTAAAGAGCAATGAGGTTAGTCAGGCTACAAAACACTAGGGGATTGCTATTGAGCAGAGGCGCTAAAAGCTAATCAGAGCTACTGCAACGTGGCCCACGCAGAGCCGTAAACAGTTAGATTGCCGGTTTCCATACAAC
Source organism: Leptodoras oyakawai (assembly GCA_024363135.1). Lineage (NCBI taxonomy): Eukaryota > Metazoa > Chordata > Actinopteri > Siluriformes > Doradidae > Leptodoras > Leptodoras oyakawai. Next base: position 14,701,013 of record JANCOA010000004.1, on the reverse strand, counting down.
ACAGACAAGTAGCCATTCAGCAACGCAGGCCTCTTAGAAATCTACCTCGGCTTTCCTCTCCAGTCAGTCAACTACTGATCACTGTTATAGGAGAGCTAATGGTTTGCGGACGGCTCTGTTTCAGTCGCTTTCTCATTCACACTGACCTGGCCTGGCTTCTTCTTCCTGCTTCAAAGATGATATTTGTTTGCAGATGATCGGTCACACAAAAACGAATTGACAGAAAAATCAATAGATTAGGAATTCAGTACAGCTTTTTTGAGAACAGAGATGAACGCTCACACAACCGGACATCACCGCTACAATCCTGGATCTGATATAAGCAGTTTTCTAAGTGATATAGCCGGATGATCAAGATAATCGTGATAACGCAGACAATAAGGAGAGAAGCTGCCGACTGCAGCAATCTGATGGCAATGAGAGAAAATAGAGAACATATCTGATGCCTGTGTGTAAGCGTGACAGCGGAAAAAACATCACATGAAAGAAAAATCCTGATATTTACTAAAACAGGCAGGTTACAGAGGCTGGGCTCGAGCAGCACGGCCGCTGAGCAACAGCGAGTTGGACCGGATAAAATTTAAATATTGATTTTGGTAGATGCTGGGGTTTATAAATACATGATAACCATTTGGCTTGAGATTCCTCCTTGGCAGAATCTCTTTTCCTCTCTCCCTCATTTCCTGATGTGGCTGTAGAAGAGGATGCATGTCTGAACCCTTAGAACTTCTGTTGGTACAGGAGCCTGGAGATTATTCTCCGTGACATGTTAATATTTATTTCTATCTGACGTATTTTTTCCATCTCACTTACCTCTTTTCCATGCATCATCCATCTCTGTTCTTCCTCTTTTCAACTCCTCAATCTATCCCCCCCACACACATGCACGTGCACACAATCTTCCGCTCTTTCATTCCCTCATCACCGTCTTTTAGGTTAATGAGCAGACAGACTGATGAGCGGCAGACAGGAAGAGGTAGAAGCTGACTGAGTGGAAGGGTGTAGACAGTGGGCTGTCTGTCAGTTATCCATGCTCAGGTCTGAAGGACGAGGTGATGGAATTGATCTGACTGGCCGGTAATAAATGAATGCTCGGTGACACAAGCACAGAGCTGGGCCGGCGAGCATAATGACCACTGGCTAAGAGGAGCTCATGCCTGCTGGCAAAAGCAAACATTTCATCCCATGACTGATGTCTTGCTTAAAGTATCAAACGTTATTGTACGGCAGGAGATGTATTAACAATCCTTTTGATAAAATTACAATGCAGGTTGAAAAATGCTATGCCATATTTAATCCTATTACAAAAAGAAAGTGTTATATATATATTGCTATATATACAGTATATATATGTATACTGCATTTACACTCAAACATGTGTTTTTCAGCTGATCAAAATCTTAAGACCACAGCCTTTAAAAGCCAAAATCTGCCAAAAATGTTGAATCCATGTCATTTTTTGTCAAGTATTCCTACTGTCAAGACCTCCTGATGGCAAAAGCTAAAAAGCTCTGACGTTGAGCGTGGTAGGATTGTTGAGCTGCATAAGCAACTGCCTCTCAAACAATGCCTCTCACAACGTGCTATCGCTGCTAAGGTTGGACGCAGTAAAACTGTCATTTTGCATTTTTTAAAAGATCCTGAG
>JANCOA010000004.1:14563100-14567735 GCA_024363135.1 Leptodoras oyakawai | reverse complement strand
GGGTGACATACCAGAGTTCAAAAGAGGACAAATTGTTGGTGCACGTCTTGCTGGCGCATCTGTGACCAAGACAGCAAATGTTTGTGATGTATCAAGAGCCACAGTATCCCGGGTAATGTCAGCCTACCAGGAAACGTTTTCCACCACCAGCATCACGTAGTGACCTGGCCACTATCCTCCAAGAAGAATCTCCCCCAGGGCATCAATAAACTATCTATCTAAATTTTTTTGTTAGTGTTATTTCTTCATTTTCTTTTTCTCATTATTATTATTATTATTATTATTATTATTATTATTAGTAGTAGTAGTAGTAGTAGTAGTAGTAGTAGTAGTATTAGCAGCAGTATTATTGCTGTTGTAGCAGTGTCAATACCACAAACAACAAAAGAAATGAACATTCTAGGAGAAAACAAAAAAAAATACAGTAGCATTAGTTAAATTGGATTTTATTCACATCCTGACAGCTGCTTTAGCTGAAAAAGCAGAAAAATGTTGTTTCGGATGTCTCCTTTATCATGTTGTTTTGAAAAGTTTTGCTCATTAAAATGAACATTCTAAACACTTTAATTTTCAACACGCATTACACGATTTCTCTAATGCTAAATGTTTAAAACATAATTTTTCCCTACTGCGTGAAAGTTTTCTTCGGAAAACAATGAAACAGACTCAATGATAAAATGATAAAATGTGTCAGATTTAATCAGTTAATAACCCAATTCCTGTTCGCGGTGCATCGCGCTGAAGATCGTCTTTCTTTCTACAAAGCCCTTATCACCATCGCAAACACCATCTAGGCTGATGATAATTTTCTGTCTTGCAAAAGAAAACTAGGCCTCCCAGTATTCCCTGTTTCCAGTCCTCTGTTCTTTTTAAGAGAGCAGCGTTGTGAGGATGAGGGATCATGTCCTAGTTGTCCGACCTGAATAACACATCTGTACACAATTAGCGCTGCCACTAGACAAGAAAGCGGTGCCATGAGACAAAAGACTAAAGGGAGGGGGAAACAAAAACAGAGTGATGAAGAGTGTGAGGAGATGGTGCTGATAATGGAGCGTGTCTTTCTCCACCATTAGGTGCACGCTGCTTGATGGGAGGATATCGTGAAAACGTGGTGCAGCCAGTGAAGAGTTCATCAGTCTTAACTCGTCTAATTAGTACGATAAGATCCATTACATGGCGCCAGGATTCTAGGTGCGTTCAGGGCCAGGGCATAAAGCTTCTCGGCATCATGCTCTTCAGCATTCATCATTTTTACTACTGATAACATACGTTTAAACATATTGCCAAGATAAGTATACCACGATCCGGACCACAAGATAGCAACATGTCCACGGAAGTAAAGATTATAGAATAAAATTCAGAGATGAGTGAATTACAGATTAAAATTCAGAGATGAGTGAATGTATAGAAGAGCAGGGAAGAGCCAAGACAGAGCAGAGATGGAGTGTAGGGAAGAACAGAGAGAAAGACAGAGAGAAAGCTCAGACCTGCAGGACCTGAGGAGTCTATAATAATAAGGTTTGGGGAATAACAGAAAGCATGGAACGGTGTTAAATATAATTTGGGTGCAAAATAAAAAATCCATTAAAGTAATCCATTAAAGTTGTAATAAAAATGTAATCAGACCATACATGTAGTAAAAACGTGGATTACTGGCAGGATTAGTTCTGTCATCATTGGCATGTATATACAGACAATTTAAAGCTGAATAAAATACCATATTTAACATGCTACATTTTTGTTTACTTCCTGTCATGGCTGAACTATGACGTGTGCCAATGTCTGCTGTCAACACGAATCATCCAGTCTAAAGATGGATAAGGATAAGGGAAGAGTTTTAGACAGAATGTTTGACTTTCATAAAGTTAAAAAAAGGAATCTGTACAGTTTGCAAAGCTGGAGTCACAACTAGTGTTTGACACATGACCTCAAATCAAAACACGGTCGACAATACAGGAGTGGGAAAAAAAATGAAACCTGTCAGTAAGAAGGTTAACTGCTTTGGTTAACTGGAAAGCTAAAAGCTGCTGCCCAACATAACTGGTACTTGGACATGGAAAATGTAGAAATGATCGCCTTCTGAGCTGGTATCGCAGATAAACATGCCTTACAAGCTGACAGGCAGTTTTAATGGCCTTGATAAGAAAGTAGATGCTCAAATAGTATTCCAATTTAGATTTTACTATTCTGTGAATTTACACTGAAATATCCATCATCCAGTCATAAGAATCAACGGACCGGGCTTTTAATTTAACTAAACTTACAGTTGCCCAATCGTTATCATAAGAAAAAAAAGCTCATTTCTTTGGGTGAAAATTTAAAGCAGAAAAGGGGAATATCAACAACAGTAATGGAAATTAAAGTTAATTTCATTTAAAGATTAATTAAAGTTACCTTACATTAATATTGTGATGTGTAGCTTTTCAAAGTAACCCCCCCCCCTTCCTGATTATTATCTACCAACCTTTGGTAGATTTGGTCTACCACTTTAACCTTTGGTCAAAAGGTGCAGGCTCTTTATCAGAGGTTAGAAGAATAAACACTATAGCAGGGGGCTGAACAGTTGTTTCTTTCTGTGCATCCCATCACAGAAATTTCTCTACTTTTCTTTAATGACCTCCTTAAATAATAAACTTGGGTCTCTTGGTTCCGCTGACGGGAAACATTTTTCTGCAACCATATGGGCAAATATGGGCATGATGGTCAGGCAACATATTGTAGAGTTTAGGTGCAGATCTGGGGGTTCATTGGCATACACAGTTATAGGAAACCGCAATGTTTTGATGAAGAATTCATGCAGCCACCTCGTCTGCCTCCTCTCCTACCTTAGAATGGGTTATTTGGACTCAGATTATCCAGACGCTTTTATGTATTCTGTTCTGCAACAGCTTGCCCCTCTTTTCCTTTCATCTTTGTCTGTATTCTTTTCACTTGTGTGCATGACCTTGAGGCCGGCACAGTGGGCTGAAGGTTGGAGGAAAGCAGGGGAGTTTAGACGAGCGCAAGATCTGATGCAGCATTTGGGATGCAGCTCCACAGCTAGCAAAGCCAAAGGGGAATAAAAAGCAGGAAGGCCATTCAACAGCATCCAATTTAAAGGCTACCTGGAGAATCGTAGAAGCAGGATGCGTCTTTAAACCCTTGCCCCCTTGGAAATCCATCTTTGTAGCACCATCTAATAAACAATTCCATTACCTCACATCCCCAGGTGAAATTAAATGTCATGGTTAAGTGGAACTCTAGAGTGGGGAAAATCGTCACCACTCGCTAGAAATTTCATAGCGCCCATTATCTGTGAGTGTCTACAACAGGGGCGGCAGGCAGATGTGAGGAGGTTGTCGTGCCCTCAATAATGAGGCCCCTTGAAATCAAATGCTTGATCTGCACACATTTACAGCAAAGACTCAGGGTACGGTCATTATTGATTTAAATAGTGTAATAGTGTTGTTCCAAAAAAATACAATGTTCTTTTAATGCACAGTTTTTATGTAAATGCAGCAAACCCATTTGAGTGCCATTTAGCTTGCAATAAATTCAGTGGGCAAAATGCAACTGATGGTCATGTTTAAAAGGTGCAGCAACATCAAACAACAAAGGACTCATTTTTAGACATCCCTTCCCTCCCACTTCTTCAGGAGAGCTTCACAGTCTTAGCGCTAAATGGTAAGAAGCCCAAATGGGCTCAAGGGTAAGTGGGTTTAGCCATAGCCCAAGTTCTAAAGTTCCAAAATCCTCAGTGATGTGTGTAGAGGACTGAATTATATTACATAAGTTAAGCAGTTCTAAGCTCAAAGTCACAGTTCCTTGAAGCTTCAATAGACTTTTTTTTCTGTGATCTGCAGTACTGGATTTTAGGTGGAGCTTTTCTCTTAAGACCCTGCATGAATGAGCGCAAGGTTTTAGTCCCATTATGTGATGTCCTGACATAGTAAGCTGTGGTAAGGAAGCAAAGCTTTACGGACTGCAATATGACAACAGCACGTTTGAAGACAGGCCTCTTGGGCTACCAAACCTAAACCCACTGGCAATATGAGCACATGAGCAGAATAGCAATGTGTTCTTTCTACTGCAGTTCTGACTCCCCAATATCAACCACACTCCTCTAAGTGTTCTGTTCTGAGTTAGTGACAAAAATAAGTGAGTCCCCAAACTCAGTAGGACATCACAGCACCTGCCAGACTCTTCTAAGGTGAACTTTCAATCTCTTCAGGCTTACTGGAGTGAATGTTCATTTATTTCTGTACACACTTGCCACATAGTCCCTCTTTTATTAATCAATCACTCCGATACAAGGAAGGAACAGAGAAGGCATCAATAATGCATTAATGAAGAGCACTGATATAGAGAGATAGTAGGCACTACAACTCCAATTCCAATGAAGTTGGGACATTGTGTAAAACACAAATAAATACAGAATACAATGATTTGCAAATCCTTTTCAACCTATATTTAATTGAATACACTACAAAGACAAGATAGTTCATGTTCAAACGGATACACTTTGGGTTTTTTTTTGCAAATATTCACTCAATTTGAATTTGATGCCTGCAGCATGTTCCAAAACAGTGGGACAGGGACAACAAAAGACTGAAAAAGTTGAGGTATGCTTAAAAAAAATAAATAAATAAATAAATA
>JANCOA010000004.1:14555600-14560600 GCA_024363135.1 Leptodoras oyakawai | reverse complement strand
TCTACAAACAATAACCCATAATAATAAAATATATAAAAAATTAGTCACCTTGCTGGGATTCACAGATTAAAAAGAGCTGGTAGTGTAGTGAATGTCCCATTCGATGTGTGGAAAATGGAAAGCAGATGTTAACGATTGGCAAAAAGGAGTGATGCAAGTGTGAAGAAAGTAGCTGAATTTGCAGGACTATCAAAGCCATAAAAGTCTACCAGCAGTGGCAAAAATCTGAGTCTACTGGCAATACTCATCAGAATTGTGGCCAAAAGACAAAACTGACAGGGACTGCCCGGCATGTTTAACGGCTTGTGAATAAAAAACGCTTTGCTTCCAGGCAAGAAGTGCTTCTAGAAATCAACGCTGGTCCTTTACATACAATTTCTGAAATGGCACTCTGCAAGGAACTGTGTTCCATGAACATCTGGAGCAGAGTGGTACACGCCTGGTTACAGTGGGCAAAGGACACTGGGCGAAAACTCGGACTGTTTATGATGCTAGACTTCAAAAAGCCTACAATGTGGACTGCATACGAGGTGTGGTTCAAGCTGGAGGAGGCTCTGTGATGCTCTGGGCATGATTCTATTACACAGAAATGGGTCATTTGGTTGAGGCTGACTTTAAATTTGAAGCACAATGCCTACCCTGAGCAGCTGGAGAACTAAATTTTGCCCTTTCCACATCATCTAACTGAGGCACATAACACTGCTATTAGTGTTACTACCTCTATTCCAAGATGACAACTCTTGAAAGGATAATAACTGATAATGAACATGATGAACATTCAGGACCATTCACACATCTGGACTGGCCTGCAAAATACCCAGATATGAATCCTCTCGAAAATCTGTGGGACTACCAGGAACAACCAGTAAGACACCAGGGAAGGCATCCATGAAATCAGGCCAAAGTGCACAATTATTTGATGTAAGACTGGCTGAACATTGATGTCACCTACATCCAGAAACATGTCCAGTCCATGCCAAATTTAATCTCAGCTCTTATTCGTGCTCATGAATGTATTACATGCTATTAGGTAAGTTTCAGTTACAGATGACTGGTGAGCTTATATATCCATACCAGCACTGTCTTGGTTCTTGTGTGTGCACACTGGAGCAGGTTTTTATCAAGGCCCTCTCTGTATTTGGCTGAATGCATGCTTCCTTCAATACTAATCAGTCTCCCTGTGCCTACCACTGAGATGTACCCCAGAGCATAGTGCAGCCATCTCTTTCCTTCACTGTAGGGATTCTATTAGCTAGTTGATGAGCTGTACCTAGTTTTCATGCATGTAAATGTAGTGCATTGAGTTCAGGCTAAAATGTCTTTCAAGTCTTTCTACAATAAAAGACTGATTAATGGAGGTTGTCCTTCTATCAGGTTCTCACTTCTGTCTTGTGTCTAGCACTTCCATCTTGTTTTGTTGGTCTGATATGCAGAGTGTTTTCTGGGACCTTATAACATGTGTGTATGTGTCTCTAATAAAACAAGTTCCAGAGACAATTCAGACAAGTTCCAGAGACAATTCAGAATACTCAAAGGAAACAGAAACCACCAGAGCTCATAGTCTAGAATCTAAAGTCTGAATACTTGATGCGTGTTTTTAGTTGTCCATTTTAAATAAATAAAAAAAAACTTTTTTACTTTGTCATCATGAATTATTGGTCATAAGGCTTGTGTAAAATAGCATCATTCTATTGTGCCCCCTAACTATTGCAGATTTTTTGGCAACTAAGCTAATTTTAATAAAACCATATAACCTACAGGGCATGTACTTTGTAGTGAACGCCAGCTGTGATATTTATTTATCATCTTTACTCCCTGATGAACACCACCTTGTCTCATTTTCTTAATTTAAATCTCTGTTCTCGTTTTGCAAGGGAAGTCGTTCACTGCTTTATGTGCTTGGCAGCACAGAGAAGGACAAGGGTTTTGTTGTTCCGTCCAAAGTCAGACAAAAACAGCTTATTAAGTTGTGTATGGGATACCAAATAAGAGAAAAGGAAGCCTTTAATGTGGACTGCATACAAAGTGTGGTACAAGCTGGAGGAGGCTCTGTGATGTTCTGAGGATGTTTTAATTTAGCAGAAATGCGTAATTTGGCTGAGGTGATGGTAAATTTGAACCACAATGCCTACACTGAGCTGCTGGACAACTAGGTTATGCCCTTTCCTTATTATATGAGGAACATAACATTCCAAGATGATTCTGCCAAGGTGACTGATGAACATGATGAACATTCAGGACCATTGACACATCTGGACTGGCCTGCAAAATACCCAGATTTGAATCCTCTTGGAAATCTATTGGACTACCTGGAACAAGTAAGACACCAGGGAAGGCATCTATGAAATATGGCCAAAGTGCCCAACTCTTTGATGCAAGACTGGCTGAACATTGATGTCACCTACCTCCAGAAACATGTCTACATGATTATCATATGATGATGTGAAGTCAAAACGACAAATTTTAATTCATTGTTAATTAAATTATGTATAATACAAAAACATGTCCAAAAAGTGACGGGGTCTGAATATTTTCAGGACGTAATTCAGCTCAGGGATAAATCAGGAGCAGTTTAATAAGCCGGTCAGAGAAGACTGTTTGTTTTTAATGTGTGCGCTTAGGAAAAAGAAAATGGGGGTGAAAAAAAAAATAAGACTTCGATCTTAATTTAGATCAGTGCCGTTCCCTTGACAAGCCAAAAGAGTTAGTCGGTGTCCTCCTCTTAAATGCAACTGGTACACCCTTACCCTCTGGGTAAGACAAAAGGATCGAGTGTACTCTAAAAGGAGGATCAGGAAACGGAATGAGCACTATGAGTGGACGTGTCTGTGTGGGTGTGGGTGTCTGTGTGTCAAAAAGATTCAAAAAGTAGACAGAAGAACAGAGGACGGAGAAGGAGAGAAAGTAAAATAAACTGACTGACCTTTTGGTTCTGATCCAGCAAGCAGACAACAGCATCAGCATGAGAAAGACAGGGAGACATGAGAGAGTGTATTAGCTGGTTAGTTGCAGGTAGCCATATGGACATTCATGCATAATAGTGAAATGAAGACACTCCATGCTGCGTGCTAAGTGAGTTAGCCACTGGACTCTGCAGCCTGAGATCGAGTTAAAAGCCTAAATTGACCATTTAAATAAATACACCAGAGTCGCAAACTGTGCCTCAATCTGCTATGGTCATGCACCTGTTGCATATAAGATCATATTTACAGCTTCTCGGATGAAAAATAAAGCATGGGACAGTAGTGTATGTCATGTAAGAAGTTGGAGGGTGTAAGAATGAATACAGAAACAGTATTACAGAAAACATTTGATAACACATTGTTTATCAGGGCTGGTTGTGGGGTATTTAACAGTATAGGAAAAGACTAGGGCGAAGCTTCAGTAAACAGACTCAGCTGTTTTTAGACAACGTTGACGCATTTCATCTGAATCATGAATGCAGTCTTCGCTGTCGTTCTGTCTGGGAGTCTCTCTTATAAAAACTGACCTCTAATTCTCTTTATCCTTTTACTCTTTTGCTCAGGAAGGACGAACCGGATAAACAAATACAGCCTAACCAAAAGGCCCGATCATCGGTTTTCATACGCCTTGTGTTCTCTCAGCATGGTGTGCGTGCAACGTCCTCTTCCTGTCTTCACATCTGTATTGCTCTTCTGCATCGCTCTTCTCATTTCTGATCCTGAGTTCCAAGGACCTCTAAACAGGAGGAAATTTCACCGCTCACATCACCCCCTGGTGGAGTCGTCCGTTTTGGTATTGATTTAAAGCATCCCAGGTAGCAGTAAAAAAAATAAATAAAAAAATCACAGTGCAGATTGGTGGTTCCGTAAATCAATGAGGACGAAGGAGAAAAAAAAACAACAGACAAATAAGAATCAAAAGCAAAGAATAATTTTATGTAGACATTTCCTGACGTTTAGCAGAAGGTTTAGCACAAAGGATGAAGAATAGTCAGTGAGGTCAGGACAAATAAAAACCAAGGTGTGAGAAGAATGGCTTACAGCTGGCAATCATTCTAAAAAAAGACTTATGCCTGTTCCTTAAAACAAAGAGGGAAAGGGTAAAAGTGCTTGTTCCCGTCCTTATTCTTCAAGTTTTCAGCAGCAACACAAAACACTGATCAATAAGACAGCCAGGCATTTGTGTTCCACAGACAAAGTGCTCCATATTCAGGCCGGACCGAGGTCAGGGTTCCTGCTGCATCACTTGGTGAAATAAACTGGTTCAAGGTCGATAAAAAAGTACACTGAGCATTAAAAACGAGATGCAAGGGCACGTCCAGTACAAAAGGAGTCGGTCACAAATAAACACATGCACGGAACAGGTGCACAGCAACGAGGCTGACTGGTATAAATGAAACTGGAAATGGATACAGTGGAGACATGGATTTCAGGACGTGTGAAAATCAGATGAAGTTTTAGGTTTATGAAGGTTCATGTAATTCTCTCTAGACTATGCACAAATTGGCTAATTATATCATTAAAAGGAAACACAACACGAGCCTAAGAGAAATCAGGAATGCGGCTCTGTATCCGGCTTTTTTATTATACAAATGTTCACGGGTAATTCTATCCCCCGAATCGTTCTCATCATGCCATCAATGAGACGTCATGATTTAATGCACCGTCACACGATTGACATTTATGGCTTTTATCTCCCATCTAAAACGATGACCGGATGTCACTATATAGCGACACCTACACATACACTCACTAGGTTCATGATCCATCTCATCGTTATTGCCGTGTGTGTGTGTTTACACGAATAAACACACTGAATTCATGATTATTTTGCTTGGGCGGCACAGTGGCACAGTGGATATTGCTGTTGCCTCACAGCAGGAAGGACCCAGGTTCGATCCCCGGGTGGGGCGACCTGGGAAATTTCTGTGTGGAGTTTGCATGTTCTCCCCGTGTTCTCAAGTCCAAAGACATGCAGGTAGGTGAATTGGTGATGGGAAAATTGGCCCTTAGTGTGTGAATGCGAGTGTGAATGTG
>JANCOA010000004.1:14509323-14520939 GCA_024363135.1 Leptodoras oyakawai | reverse complement strand
CGCCCCACCCGGGGATCGAACCCGGGTCCTTCTTGCTGTAAGGCGACAGCGCTATCCACTGCGCCACCGTGCCGCCCAGACGGCAGAGTAAATGTGTGAAATGTTACAGCAGCGTGCACCCAGAGACGCTAATCCCATTTGAATAAGGCAAGGCTCGGATGTTTATCAGCTAACTTACTCCATAAAAAAAAAATCAGCTGCATCAGGGTTGCATGGTGTTGTGGTGTTAAGTGACATTTTAAAACCACACCCAACCTGACCATATAAACTAAAGAGAAAATAAAATATGTAAATCACTCAAACATGCAGTTAATATATTTCACTGCTGTCATGTTGCACAAAAGTGGATTTGCTTTTCCTATGAACATCTTTTCTTTAAGTGCACATCCTGTTAAACCCTCTTATACACTTCCTGTTTCTTGCTCCCCGGAATTCTAATCATACACATCTGAACTGAGTTAACAATCACATGCACTATTTAAGAGACTCTCAGTTGGTTAATTCGTTTCCAGTATTGCTCATTCCGAGTCATTCAAATACCTGACCGGATCATGTTTGAGATCCTGTATATGACTCTCGCCTGTATCCTGATTCCCATCCTTGCCTACACTAGTCTATCTGCAATTGCATCTGTATCAGCCTCTCATTTTGCTACAGAGATGGTCAGACTGGTGGAGAGAAATCAAGTGAGTGACAAAAGCAGTTCTTTTTTTTCTTTTTCCAAGGCCTGATTTATTACAGATATTTATAAACAAGTAAACTGAGTTTCTAGAAATACATGTCAGTGCAAATGGATTACTATGGACCATGCCCACTAACCACTTACAGAATTCATCCAAATGTGTGCAGAAATTAGTATTTAATATATATGGGATCTTTGCAAAATCCAAAAGCCTGGGAAATATAATGATGTGCTCTTATGCCTGATATGAGTTTATACAAACAACAGCTATTGGTGCCTGGAATTTCCCCCAGGGGATCAATATCTATCAGTATCTGTCTGTCTGTGTATCTATCCATCGATCCATGTCTGTCTGACCGACTGTCTGTCTGTCTGACATTTTATGTTTGTCTGTCTATCTATCTATCTATCTATCCGTCTGTCTGTTTGTCTGTCTTTCGGAATTGCAAAAATAGGGATCACTGTCTCATGCCTGTCTAATTATTAATTACTGGTGTATAATGGTACCTTCTCATTCAATGCGTTTTCTTTTATTTTCATGACTATTTACATTGTAGATTCTCACTGAAGGCATCAAAACTAGTTCATTCATAATATAATTCATATTATAAAATAGCCAATAGGGCTGTCGGCTGTGTAGTAACCTGACTGCACGTCAGGTTATATGTGCTTAAAATGTTCATAGACAACAACGGTTCTTTAATTTCTAGTTTAAATGAATGTTTCCTACCAGTACAGGGAAATCTGTGCCGAGGTACTGAACAATTTGTCAAGATTAGGTTAAGCAGATAGAGCTGAATTTATTTTTATGTATTTATTTTAATTCTTTGAGGCCGGCCTACTTCTCCCACCCATCTATAAAGAGTGACTTTTATAGTGGCTATGAAGAAGAAGAAAAAAATATCAACCACTGCAATTTTTATTGAACTTTATGTAGTCTAAGCAGTCTAACTGCAGGTAAAGAAAAAGACGGAAGTAAAACAAGACGTTCCGAATGAAGCAACAAGTTCCTAAGACGCTCGCCAGCCTGCCAGATTCGAAGATTAGCGAGCTGCCAGGTTGGCTGTAACTGTAACTGTTACTGCGCTATTGTTAGATGCGCCTTGCTAGTTATGGCAGGCAAAAAAAGGGAGTTAAAACCTCAGTTTGAGATCCTCTGAGGCTTGTAATGTTAATGCTATACTGAAGCAAGTAGCGAGTGGTTTTTCAGCAACTCGCAATTCCTCGAGGGATTTGCGTTACATGTTGTGACCATGTTATTCCACGGGGAGTTCTCACTCTAAACAGGACCCCGAAGACAGCTCGCTAGTAAATATTAATTAACGTCAACTTGGAGTGCGTGGGAAAATCTCTACAGTATGGAATCAAACCATGCATAAGCATATAAGATATTTAATATGGTGTAATTTACAGTGTGCAACGTGTGGAAACGTGTGTGTTTTTTATGTTTCAGATAAGCTGGTGATAAGCTGAGGAATGGTGATAAGGTCTGACCTGGAGCTGGACGGAGCGGTCAGTGAGACCCTGGACAATAGGGCTGAAGCGGCTGGTCTCCCTCCACTCCCCTGCACCGGTGATGGCTTCTAGCACCTTCTCCATGCTGAACACACACAAATATCATGCACATCACTGAGACTAAATTCAGCACACTCATCTTTTGTTCCTTGCTTTCATTTGGCATGTTTTCTAGGGAGCGCTTCAGCTTCTTTTCGTTGTGCCCTTTCTGACCCCGGTGTTTGCGGCTTCCATTTGCTTTTACGGTTTCCTTCTGAGCTTTTCTTTTTCGCCACTTTGGCAAAATGGCTGGACTGCGCCTAATAACTGCTCTTTACAAATTGCATCTCCTTTCATCATGGCTGTGTTTACTTGGCATGACTACCAAGGTGATATTGGCAGTGAGTGCTACTAATGAGTCTTTTGCTCATTTGTGACAAATACCGCAAATGATCTTTGGGCAGAAATACAGAACACAGAGAAGGCAGGAGATAAGGAACAAATATAATATCTGCAGCTAATGGAGCAATATATAACTGATGTTATTATAAGGCATTATTGTATCATTTGGCACATCAGTGCTGCAATAATAATAATAATAATAATAATAATAATGATAATAATAACGCACCATATAAAATGAACGTGTGGTACGAACATAATGCAGATTTTTATGCATCAGTTAAAGTCTAATAATGTCGAATAAAGTTACAGTGCCGTGACAAAGTATTTGCCCCATTCCCAATTTCTTCTCTTTTTGCTAATTTGTCACATTAAAATACTTCATATCATCAAACTCATTTCAATGCACTTTCTAAATGATCATTTAATTTACTGAAGATAATTCAAAACGTACAGTATATCACCCACGTGAAAAAGTATTTGCCCCCTTACCTACAAAATCAACCAGTTAACCAATTTCAATTGACTGCCGGGTTTAGTTTAACAAGATGCCACATTCTAAATATATTTGAATACTGATAAGAAACAAAGTCACTGAAAGTCTGGAAAGGGTTACAAAGCCACTGCTGAGGCTCTGGGACTCCAGTGAACCACAGTGAGAGCCGTTATCCACAAATGGAGACAAGTTTGAACAGTGGTGAACCTCCCCAGGAGTGGCCGGCCTACCAAAATATCATCCAGAGCCCATCAACAACTCATCCAGGAGGTCACAGAAGAACCCAGATGAACATCTAAACACCTGCAGGCCTCACTTACCTCAGTTACAGTGACTGTACACGATTCCACAATAAAAAAGACAGGGGACAAAAATGGCATCCATGGGAGCACTGCAAGGCTCAAAACACTGCTGACCAAAAGAACACAAAGGCTCGTCTCACATCTGCCAAAAAACATCTAGATGTCCTATAAGACTTTTGGGATAATATTCTGTGGACTGATGCATCCAAGGTGGAACTTTTTGGAAGACATGGCTCCTGTTAAATCTGGTGTAAAGCTAACACTGCATTCCACCAAAGCAGTCAAAGTTCTGACTTGAATCCCATTGAGATGCTGTGGAAAGAGTGGGCCAAAATTCCTCCATGGTGATGTAAAAGACTCATAATACAAGTTATCACAAATATTTGATTGCAGAGGGTGGAACAACCAGATAATAGGTTTTGGGGGGACAATTTATCACATGGGTGATATAGGTTTTTAATCAAACTTTACGACCTCAGGCCTCCTCACCCAACATCACTGCCCATTCTCTTATTATAACAGCAAAAGGGGACTAAATCTGGTCAGGTCAGGTGTCACAAACTGTTGCCCATGTACAGTAGTGTAGAACTAGCCAGGCACAGATTATACACCAGTTGCATGTATTTCTATTTCATCATTTGAATGTAGCAATTTCACTTTGTTGCAGCAACACAACACTTGTGGTGAAAGTGTTTTTCTGATAGAAAACAAAATGGCTTTACTTTCAACTTGTGTCTGCAAGCCAATCACAGACGTGATGGTACTCACAATAATGTTCCCGTTCCATATTATGTTTATGCATGATGCAACTGTCAGTAGACAGGCTGGTAAAGTTTATATCACAGTAATATATAATACAGTTCCCATTATTCTTAGTTGCAGGTCCCACGTTCTTATAGTGACTATACACAGGTGATATAATTACCAAGAATGCATGCATGGTGCTGGTAAAAAACATGTGTATTGGCTCCAGTATCTGTAAATGTGTACTCTCTCAGATGTTACATGTCTAATGTAAGAGCCAGTAATCAGAAGACAGTTATCAGAATCAGTGCTGGCATGTGAAGGTTACAAAGTGGTCAATAAGGGGACGTACGTGTTTTCCTCTCCCACTATGCAGATGGCAGAAAGCAGCTTGACGACGTCCGTCATCATGGCAGGTTGATGAGGATCCATGGCTTGTGCCAGCAGTGCCAAGCTCTTCTCTTCGCAGAGGATCCGTTCCAGTCCATACTGCCAACACAGAGGAATATCCACATCACCCATCAGCCACCTTAGCAGTAATCACTTACCTTACAATAACTACAGCAGAAAAGACTTTTAAGCTTAGAATCTTCTTATAACTACCATATTTCTTTCTTTACCCCCCCTTGTGTTTTAGATGTTCCACATATCAAGTGGGATAATGGCCGATTATAAGCTCATTTTGTCCTTAAATTTAAACCTTGCTCAGGGCTTTAAATTTAAATTGGTTGAACAGAAAATCATGCCCAAGGATTTAAGCTCAAATCCCGATGATGCCATAGCCATCCGTGTCTAAGTCTAACGCCGTTGTGCTGTCTAGGCAGGAGAGATGGTATTACCCTCTCAGCTAACCCTGTCAGTCTATGTGACATTAGCCAAAAGTGAGCATTACAAGGCAGGTAGAGCTTTCCTTTAACTGTCCTGTACAAGGGTAAAAAATAAATTTGGCATGCAGTAGGGTATTATTAAATAGTCCCTTTTAATATGTGATAGTCAATCTTTTTTTTTTTTTTTACTCATCTTTTACTGTTGAGAAAATGTGCCCTGGTCAATGTGTTAGTATCTGTGATTATAGTAAACTAGTAGTGTTGGTGATTTATAACCCAGATATCAGTAGTGATTCTCAGTGTTATCACATTCACTGCTTTGCTTTGTGTCCATTCATTCTGATGTGAAAGGCATCCCTTACCCACTTACCCTACCTCATTACCCTTACCCACTTACCCTACCTCCTTACCCTTACCCACTTACCCTACCTCCTTACCCTTACCCACTTACCCTACCTCGTTACCCTTAACCACAGACCCACTTACCCTACCTCGTTACCCTTACCCACAGACCCACGGACCCTACCTCCTTACCCTTACCCACTTACCCTACCTCGTTACCCTTACCCACTTACCCTACCTCGCTACCCTTACCCACTTACCCTACCTCGTTACCCTTACCCACTTACCCTACCTCGTTACCCTTACCCACTTACCCTACCTCGTTACCCTTACCCACAGACCCACAGACCCTACCTCCTTACCCTTACCCACTTACCCTACCTCGTTACCCTTACCCACAGACCCTACCTCGTTACCCTTACCCACTTACCCTACCTCGTTACCCTTACCCACAGACCCACAGACCCTACCTCTTTACCCTTACCCACGGACCCTACCTCCTTACCCTTACAGCTTCTTACCCTACCTCCTTACCCTCACCCTCTTGCACTAACTCATTACCCTTACCCTCTCGCTCTAACTTCTTAACCTTACCCTCTTACCCTACTTCGTTATCGTTACCCTCTTACCCTACTTCATTACCCTTACACTCTTACCCTACCTTGTTACCCTTACCATCTTACCGTACTACGTTACCCTTACCCTACCTCCTTAATCTTACCCTCTTACCCTACCTCCTTAATCTTACCCTCTTACCCTACCTCATTACCCTTACCATCTTATCCTACCTCGTTACCCTTACTCTCTTACCCTACCTCGTTAGCCTTACCCTCTTACCCTACCTCGTTACCCTTACCCTATTACCCTACCACGTTACCCTTACCCTCTTACCCTACCTCATTACCCTTACACTCTTACCCTACCTTGTTACCCTTACCGTCTTACCCTACTACGTTACCCTTACCCTACCTCCTTACCCTACCTCCTTAATCTTACCCTCTTACCCTACCTCGTTACCCTTACTCTCTTACCCTACCTCGTTACCCTTACCCTATTACCCTATCTCGTTACCCTTGCCTCTTACCCTACCTCGTTACCCTTACCCTCTTACCCTACCTCGTTACCCTTACCCTATTACCCTACCACGTTACCCTTACCCTCTTACCCTACCCCGTTAACCTTTCCCTCTTACTCTAGCTCCTTAACCTTACCCTCTTACCCTACCTCGTTACGCTTAGCCTCTTACCCTACCTCGTTACCCATAGCCTCTTACCCTAGCTCCTTACCCTCTTACCCCAGCTCCTTACACTTCACTTTTACCCTAGCTCTTCACTTTTACCCTATAGCAGAACTGTTTACTCAGTTGTGTCTGTATGTTCACTGATCTAAAGCAAATATATGGTTTACATTAAAGGTAAGACATGCTACTTCGTTTACTGTTGATGCTGTCAGCAGCCATGTTGATCAGACCATTTTCTTTTGTTCCCCAATCGAAGGTTACAACCTTTATTCAAATGCAGCATTATTCTTGTGATGTCGGACATAGCGGATTATCAAATACTAACTCTACCTAATTGCTCGGACTGTTAATGTGAGTGTTTTCAAAAGCATTTTACATTTTCATTTGGACAGAAACATTTCCCATGCATGTGTTTTTTTTTAAACTATGGAGTAAAAAGCATGTATTCAAAAACATCACACACCCCATATAAATGAGGTATAAAAGTAGACGATACAATAGAGTTTAAAATATTCTGAAACCTGCATAAACTTAAAGTCTTTCAGAAGTATTTGAACAACCCTGAGTCATGCTGAATGAACACACACTATGCATGAATTACTGTTTTAGCATTAGTGATATTTAAAAAAGAAAGGCAGCATTACAACGATGGAAAGAGACACAAGCCAAGAACACGTCCCATCAGTGTGAACCGAGGAATCATAGAGGCTGGATATGTTAGGCCTACTAACATGGCTACTAACAATTTCTCCAAAGCTTTAGGTCAGGAATGTATGATGTGAGTACTTGTCTTGCTGGATTGATAGGAGACGTATTGTCAGGATCAGTGGTTGAATTTCGTGGTTGTATATTGTGTAACTGAATGTCTGCATAACAATGGAAGTTGAGACTGTAATTATGGATCATTTGTCCATCAGGTAACATGTACGTGATAAAGGACAGTGCAGAGAACTAAGCCTCGGGGCCGATGCTGAGTGACGGCGGCGGCGGCAGTAGTGGATGATTTATGTTCTGTTAGAGCCTTAGCTCCCTTTGTTCCCTGGTTAGCTTCTGAAATATTTAAGATGTGCTTTTTATGTAAGATGTATGTGCTTTTTATCAAGCCAAGTGGCCAGCCTTTTCACAGAAGTGGCCAAGCTAATCTCAAACTAATAAAAGCATAAGATGTGCTTAAATTAACTGATCCTAGATTACACTTCTTGTCTTTTACACATAAATCAAGAAACCACTTTCTTTTTTTTGTAATTCCCTCAATGTTAATATCAAATACGTGACTATGATGTCTCTGCTGGGAGGCATAATGACTGATGCAAGTGGGAATTTTAGTTCAAAATATGAATATGGAAACTGTCTACCTAGAGTTTTAAATTCATGGTGACATGTCATTAAAGGAAAAAAGGGAGGGGGGGACAAGGACATGAGCTGGAGGCAGTGCTAACTGGTGGCCTGGTGTCCTTGGAATAATGACAATAGAACAAATGCGATCAGGGATATGCAAATGTCAGAATAGAAGAAAAGAAAAGACAAGAAAGAGAGAGGGAGAGGGAGGGAGCCGGAGAGACAAAACAGCAAAGTCTCAATGGCCTGGAATGACAAGAGCAGTTGGAACTCCTAAGAGAAAGCCAAGGAGTCAAAGAGAACATCAAACAGAGGAGCAGACTAAAGACTGTGAAGGAGCTGACAAGGGCTTACTCGTTAAGGCTGTTCGTTTTAATCTGCTAATCATGTCTCTGTGAGTCGCAAGGCTAAAAAATCTTCATGGAAATAAAATGTAATATGTGCTCAGACATTTCAATAAATGTTCAATCTGTGTTTCGGATTACATAAAAGCATTTCAATTGGATTGGCACAATACGATTTGAAGAATCAAATTTATAATAAAAAAAAAGGCTCATGTGGGCCATTTGATAACGGATACAATTACTCATGTAGATAAAGGTAAGAACAACTCATTCTAAACAGCTGTTCGTCAAGGAAAACATCCTCACAGCCTGGTGAAGCAGTGTGCAGATTGAGCTGCGGGAGCGTGTTTATACTGTATGCAGAAACGTCTGTAAAACATATTACGCTGCTTTTCGTCTTCATTCTGCAGAAGGGGGTGCGCCAGCTGGGTGGGAACACCTGACTGGCAGGCACTGTGGGTGGAATGTGTCCCGGGAAGCCGCAGGGAAGCAGGAAAACTCTGGAGTGTGGCAACAGGCCTGCGGGTAACTAACGCTCTCTCTACCTGATTACACAGGATATTGAAGGCTGACAGAGTGAGTGTGTGAGAATTGGGGTAGGGTAGATTAGGGAGAGGATTTAAAATCCCATGAAATACTTTGACAAGTGGGACTTTGTCAGGAGTGCACCTGTATTTGGTAAACACATGATGCCCTGAGAAAAATGCAAGCAATTCACCCAAGACCTTTGAGAAGAAAAAAACTGTGGAGATCCATTAACTAACTGGTTACCACCTCAAGAGCAAGTAAAAGTGTCATAAGCATCTGTAGAATTGGATTTATGCAAATATAAATATCTGGGGCCCACAGAGATTATTACAGATTCATTTTGGTACCAAGGACGAACAAACCATGGGCCAAAAGGTTCCAAATGAACACCAAGAGAACAACAAAATGAACTGATGAAGGATGACTGTTGGAGGCATCAGCTACGACATTAACAGCATTTTTGGCAGACGCCGTTATCCAAAGCGACTTACATTTATACAGCTGAGCAGTTGAGGGTTAACTGCTGAAGGGCCCACTTACCAGTGGTGAGATTTGAACTTACGACCTTCTGGTCACTAGTCCAGTGTCTTAAGCATTAAGCTACACAGTAAAACGTGTACATCCAACTATTAAGTCTTACGTCACCATGAAGTGAAAGGCTGTCTCACAAGAAAGAAGCTCTTTCTCCAGCATTAAAAAGGAAGACTGAAGTTTTCAGGTGGACACCAGGACTGTGCTCGGGTCAGATGAAACAAATATTGACTATAATAAATCAGTGCGATGTATGGAGAAAGAACACCATCCTGACTGTGAAGCATGGGGGTGGCAGCATTTCTGACTGGGTTACACCAGTTATGTCAAGAGGAACTGGGCAAACATTCTAGAGTAGTACTGTAAGAAGAAAGGTAAATATTTCATCCACTGAAGATACTTGAGATGCGCATGTGAATGTCTGAACAATGCTGCTTATTGTTGCTGCTCCTGCTGCTTCTACATGTGCAGACAAGTATAAAACCCGCTCCTCTTCTTCTTCTTCACATCAGGCCACATCACACCATCCTGGCTTGAACTGTTTTCCTATAACACCACAACACTCAACACACTAGACTGGTAATTCAGGACAAGGAATATTACTTCGGGTATTTTTTAGTCTCTTACTTTGTACTTTACATACGTAATATAATCTTCAAAGGTCACCGTGGTCTGATAGTATAAACCCAGAATTAAAAAAAATTAGACCAGATCATCTCTGTATGCCCCCCCCACAAAAAAATGGGGGAATTCCTGGTCATCCCTATTAACTGATTTCAAATTCTCCCACTCAGATCCATCCATCCATCCACCCATTTATTTATTTTTCTACAAGTAAATGATCGTGACCTGATCTTGCGATCTCTGGCAGGTTTTACTTAGAAGACAATTTGTGGTTTGGTGTTTATGATCGAATTATGATTGCGCCTCATTATAATACCCCTTGATTAAACATTAAAGAGATGCTAATTCCTTGTTATGTGGTTTCGCTGATCCAGACGCAGAGTTACGGCTCTTCTAATGCCCCCTCAGTCAGCATTAAATTAAAAATGCATTAATACTAAATCATTCAAAATAAAATACTTTTAAAGATATCTTGTTCCACGTTTTTGACTGAAACCCGTCCTTCTTTTCAAGGTTTGGTTCTGCCTCTAATCAAACAGCAGGTATTCTCTTCTCTGTGAGACACTGATGGATACATCAATTAGCTTAAATGAGGCATTAATAAATCTGAAGGCACAAGGTCTAATCGAATTTAAAAACAAAACAACAGCATGCATGGCAGACTGGCCGCAAAAAAGGATCGACACAAGATATGCAGAAGCAGTTTGTTTCTTTGCATATGAGCTGATCTCAGAATGTTTAGTGCGTTCTCAGCGCAATAAGAAACACGTTTCCCGTCACTGATTTCCTCCCAATCAATCCTATTCAAGTGCTTTGGCTGCACAAGGACACACCAAACAGCTGGTCATGTGTATTTCTGCGGTGCGGCTACGAGAATCAGTTTGGGGTAGAAAGAAAACACGAAAGCGATAGGGAGAGATAAAGAGTGAGAGAGAGAGAGATAAAAGAGAGACAGACTCTTCAGACTGCAGCACATCAGAAGACCCGCTGGAGACCCACTTCTATCAGGCTTTTGTAACAAAGGTGGCCAAACCATTAAACGCCCCTCCAGACCTGTCTAACAGCCGTGCCCAGGAACTCCTCCTGACTTCTGAGAAGTGGACAGGAGACACCCCATTTCTCTGGAGCTCACCTCTTATCGGCTCTGTCCATATGAAAATAGCAGAGATTGCCTTACTGCTGATCCGAAAGCGTGCTAATCCAGCACTGATGAGGCACAAGGGTGAACAAATGACCACCCAATACAAGCAGATTACACGTACAGGCTTTGAGATGCATGCTATTCACACACGCTAAAGCAATATCCAGGCGTATTTTTTTTGTTTGCTTGTTTGTTTTTTTCCTCTCTTCCAATAAACAGAGGCATTTATGTTTAATGCACTTTATTGTGTTGGGACTCACCTTAATGCTGTAAGCACAGCAGGCATTACTCATTCCGAGCCCCAGTGTCTCCTGCACCACACATATCAACCCACCTGCAATCTGTATGTCAGTAAACATTTTGTTTGGGTGATATGGGTGCATGGGTGATATGGGTGATGTTAAGTATCACGAGGCAGCATGTAAGCTATCACTATCAAAGTAACTTAAACTTATTAAATGATCAGTCATAAGTAAGCTTTTTAATTACCGTGATGTGATGCAGATGTGTATGCATGGGACCCTGCGATGGACATCCAGGGTGTGTGTATATGTGTGTGTGTGTGTGTGTATATATATATA
>JANCOA010000004.1:14427707-14441551 GCA_024363135.1 Leptodoras oyakawai | reverse complement strand
CCCCCCAACACACCCCCGAAATGCACCATGTGATCAGGATTGTTATTCCAGTTATACTACAGAAATGTGTTAAGTTTATATTTTTTTCTTGTAAATATAATGCAGCAAAACATTCAAGAGACATGTTTCCTTTCATCACTTACGCTATAGCCACGATAACCATTCCATCCCTCAGAAGCACCTCTCCCTCTCTCTCTTCCCCTCTCTCTTCCTCTCCCCCTTCTCTCTCTCTTGCTCCCTCTCACTCACTCTCTTTCTCTCCCCCCCTCTCTTGCTCCCTCTCTCCTTCTCCTGCTCCCTCTCTACTTCTTCACTCCCTCTCATTCTCCCACCCCCTCTCTCTCTCCCTTCCTCTCTTCCCCCTTGCTCCCTCATTCTCCCGCTCTCCTTCTCCCTCCCTCCGTCCTTCTCCATCTCCTTCTCCCCCTGTCCCTTTCCCTCCCTCCTTCTTCCTCTCCTTCTCCCTCTGTCCCTCTCTCTCCCTCTCCCAAAAGCTTTCCTGTGCTTGGAAAGTTTACAAAGTACCTTGACTATTACAAAGCACCGATACCCAAGACTTCATAGAGTGCCTCCTTAGAGTTTCCCTGACCCCGTCGTCTAACTATAATGATTTCATGCTTGACAAAACCACTCAAGTCTTCATGCTTAGCCATTTCTCTCACATCCAGTACATTCAGTAGATCCAGTATATCCCAGAGTACAGCCAGTATATCCCAGAGCTTGATGTGCACTGCTTTCACAGGATTATCAACATTATTCACATTATCTGTGAGATGTCGTTATGCTTTGGCTCATCGGTCTATACAGGTGCATGTTATTTAGCGTTTGAAGGGTGTTTAAAATAATAAGTGGCTGCAAAACTTTGGACCTTGAAAGGTTTTTCAACTTGCGTTTCAAATTGCTGCATTGCCATTCTGGGGATAGCGAATCTCACCTTGAGCATAGGCTAGTTCCTTTTTCACATAAAGCAGGGGGAGTGAAAGGTGAGGGCTAAGCCCTCTGGACAGAAACAAGCTGGGCGTAGTGCAGAATTAAATAATAAAGTTTGTAATGAATAAATGAATGAATATTATACGGTGAAAAAACATTCGCCTATTCCCCATCCAATTTAACCATTCGCTCACAGCACCTGTCTAATTAACACAACGTATCACTGTAATTAGCAACATTAGCCTGTTTCACGGGCATACATTATTAATAATTATACATGTTTATTGGGTCACTGCGATCAGTCGTCTATCATAATAATCTTCCATAAAAGGTCATCTCTGTCAAAGTCAAATGTGGCAGACTGTTATATTTTCTGAGTCAAAAATTTGTCAAATGTCAAGCATGGCAGTTAGTGTGTGAAACATTAGACGTCTAATGAATTTTAATTCATGTGTCACGGCATGCAAGATAATCATCCGTGTACTGCAGATCCTTAGGGGTCTCAGAGTATCTAAATCGGAGGCTTTAATGAACTTCCTGTTAGAAATGGTTATATGCGTTTCCTCTCCCCTTTATCAAAAATATAGTGAAAGACATCAGGATCCTGGGTAATAACGGCAATTACGGCGGTTATCCCTGCTCACGGTAGAACCTTAAACAAGCGTTAGGTTGAAACAAGCAGGGTCATGGGAAAGGGGGGGAAAAAAAAAAAAAAACCTGATACAGCCCAAGAAAGAATTTGTTCTTATCTAGTCTAAAAGCAGTCATCATTTCTACTGTACAAATACTGATCATATGAGGATGACTGTGAAATCTCCCAGACTCACTGAGGCAGGAAAATATATCATTTAAATTATGCCCTGCTGTACATCCCCTGCTGGAGAAACAATCATTGCTATCTTCCGCTGTCGGTGCATCTCTTCACACTGCAAACACATTATTGATTCTTCTAACGTTACCTTACAGTTCACCTGGCAAAAAAAAAAAAAAAAGAGAGGAAATGGATGTACAATTAAATAAACAAGTCACACAATAATGCACACCCTAAAAATATCAGCGTCTCTGTGTTTTCTCAGGAACTCGATTGTACGCCTTTAATCATGTCCTGTTTCCCCTGGGGGTATTAAGATGGGACTGCGTACATTTTAAAATCACTACCAAGAAGAAAATAAAACAAGACAGAATTGTTGACAATTCATGCAATGAATATGAACACTAGAGTGAAAAAAAATTAACATTAAGCATGATAAAGGCTGGGACAAAGCATTCTAGATGCAGGAAACGGTTGGAAAGTTGCCTGGAGTTGGACACATGAGCACACACGTGGTGATGAAGAAAGAAAGAATGATGTGCACAGCATGTGTAGTTGGTTCTTGTGGTTGTCAAGTTTCAGACTCAAATGTTGAATGAAATCTATGTGGAAGCATAGAAGCCTTTCAGATGATGATGTGTGCTCTCAGGTTTACCATCACAAGGTTTGGAGGTATGGAGCTGGATCAATGATGCTTTAGAGTTGTTGAGCAGCAGGTGGTGGTTCTACCATTGTATAGATTTATGGCATCATGAGTTCTGCCAAGTAGCAGGATACTTCAGAACAAAACCTGGTTGCCTCTGCCAGGAGGTTCTGACTAAGCCACAGAAAGACCAGCTTTGGGTTTTGAACCCTGCTGAAGACCTGCGGTGAGAATTGAAGCACCGGCCTAAACATGTAAAGATGTTCTACTTGAAGAAGAGGAACCTTAATCCTCTAAGTGTCTCCAACCCAGAAAGACAGAAATAACTAGGTATGTAACAATACACTATACTCACGATGCAGTAAGATTCACAATTCACAGCTTATGACTGACAAAGTTTCATTTTTTTATTTATCTACAATGGGTGACACGGTGACTCGGTGGGTAGCACTGTCACCTCACAGCAAGAAGGCCCCGGGTTCGATTCCCGGGTGGGGCGGTCTGGGTCCTTTCTGTGTGGAGTCTGCATGTCCTCCCCGTGTCTGTGTGGGTTTACTCTGGGTACTCCGGTTTCCTCCCACAGTTCAAAGACACTCATACTAGGGCCACTTTAGAGACCCCAATCAGCCTAACATGCATGTGTGTGCCCTATGATGGATAGGCGCACTGTCTAGGGTTGTTCCTGCCTTGCGCCCTATGCTGCCAGCTAGGCACCGGCTCTTCTGTGACCCTGAAAAGGAATAAGCGGTCAAGAAAAAAACGGGGACTCCCGAGTGGCAAGGGGGGGAAACACTGACGGGTGGGAATTGGAGATGACAAAATTAGGGGGGGGAAAAAAAAAAAAAAAAAAAATCAGGGAAAAATCAAAAAATAAAAAAAAAATAAAATAAAAAATAAATCAAATAGAGAATAATACAAATACACCAAAATGCTGCCACACCTCCATTTTGAAACAGGATGGGCGTCTTGACGTGCCGTCGACATGTTTGAATCGCATATAAGTAGCGCTATGTATTTGCGTCAAACAAGTGAGGTAGGCCGTGCCAGAGCCCTCTGCTGTTTCAAAAAATATCGATTCATTTTACATCTCGAACGATTTCAGTCGTGGCATATTTGGATCGATTTTTAACTGTCTTGCGATGCATCATTACATCCCTAGAAGTAAAGCTTTGGAAATGTGGCAATAATTTTGAAACCAATGTTTTCTTGCCAGTAATACTTCACAGGGCACTGCAACAGAAATCTCAACAAGCAGCTCTCAAAAGACCTTGAAAAATCTCAGAAACTAAAACTTTCTGTAATGGTCAGCCTTTATTCCAAACTGCACAAAACTGGCCAAAAATACTACCTCCACAGAAAGCACCTTCACAACTGACATAGAGAGACTGACAAAATGTATGTGTCTAGGAAAAAAAAAACAATACTGTGCATTCAATTACTGCAGCAGGACTTCATCATAATTGAACACCACATGGCTACTCAGGATGCACCACTGCAAGCAAGCGCGATTTCATTCAATAGACCGATGCTGAAAAGTTTGCAAGAGATCCATTTCAGCTATGCCTGTTATCTCTTTCCTGCCTCTTTAATTGCACACCGATAACATATCTTTCAATTACAGCCTATTCCATGACCGTTTTGAGTAAAAGGAAAGAACTGCAACATGAGGCCTGCTCAAATTAATGAGGTGGACCAAGGACATTAAGATTTGAATATGTAGGAAGGAAGAGTCAGCACAAAGGTGCAGACGTATGAATGGCAAACAGATTCTTTAATCAGACCTTTGTGAGACGAGGACATTAAAGTCAATGCGACAGAACCTCAGCGGACGCAGGGTGGCTAATCATTTCGACTGTAGTCCATTAAGCTCAATCACACCCACCTGCAGCTGACAGTCTTAACCTTAAACGTCAGTATTGGAGTAACGACATGACAACCGGGCTCTGGACACCCCATCAACAGCTGTCAGGCTGCCATACCTGTCACAACAAAGGAGCTCAGGAGCAGAAGCCCAAAGCATGAGATAGGTGGGCACCTGTAATTGTGTTTGTCTACAAGTAATTAATTTTTCATAAAAAAAATTTTCATTATCTTAACCGCTTATTCCCATTTCAGGGTCACAGGAGAGCTGGTGCCTAGCTGGCAGCCCAGGGCGCAAGGCAGGAATAACCCTAGACAGGGCACCAATCCATCGTAGGGCACACACACACACACACACACACACACACACTCATACACACTTACACACTAGGGCCACTTTAGAGACGCCAATCAACCTAACGGGCATGTCTTTGGACATGTACACGGAGAGGACATGCAAACTCTACACAGAAAGGACCCAGACCGCACCACCATGGGATCAAACCCGGAACCTTCTTGCTGTGAGGCAACAGTGCCAGTACCCACCAAGCCACCGTTTCACCCTAAGTAATTAATGTGATCAAATATACAATTCAATATCAATGAAAATATAAACAGATCTTAAAATGACACATATATACAGAAATCCATCATAGAGAAACTGTGACAACAATCCTAGAGTACTTAGGCTGGTAATGTACAAAATGAAACTGTAAAGCATGTGGACAGATGGATCTTTGTTGGTACCTTGAACAGTTAAGGAACAGCTTTTGTCTCAGTGTTCAGGTATAGCTTGTAAACCTACAGTATTTGAATAGTCAAGCCTTTAGTTAATAGTTTTTAGTCTTGGGTAAAAGTGCAGGTCTGGAGGGTTCATGGGCATAGAGTGTTGTGGTAAACTGGGATGTTTAGATGCTGAGGGCCTCTCTGCAAAACGCCTCGACAAATGTGTGATTTATGCTCACCAGTGGGGATAAAGTTAAGGACTCAAACCAAAGACAAACAAGTGGTCCTGTGCACACCTGGCACCAAATGTCCTAGGTGATCAGACTATAAGTGAACAGCACTAATTACAGATGGTCTGTAATGCACTGAACATTTGTAGTGTGAATGCAAAGCACCCATTCACATCCTAGGCAGCAATGAAAGGATCACAGCTGATCCCAGCCCTGATCCTGCCCTAGTCATTATGAGTCAATTTGGAAATCTCACTAAATGGTGGAGTTCTCCACAATTACTGAGAAAAGGGCCAGAATCACAAACCCCAAATTTTCACAAACCCCAAATTCTAAGAAAAGCAAAACTATTATATTTTACTACTACTACTAAAAACACTACTGAAAACACCCTGTAGTCTGGAGATCAAGAGTTCAAAGCCCAACGATGATAAAGCCAGGAGCCAAGTAAACAAAACTAGGAGGGCATACTCTCCTCTGCTGTCAATCGCCACAACACTAGTCAAAAAGAAATGGTTGATCAGCTTCATGCATCTTGGAGGAAGCATCATTGATGGATGTATTTCTGAAACTTTGCAATACAGCTAAAATATATGGCCAAAAGTTTATAGATACCCGACCATCACACAACTATCTGTTCTTGAACATCGTATTCCATGTCCATATCCATCTATGTGGACTTGGTCCTATCGTGGCTGCTATAACAGCCTCCATGCTTGAGGGAATCCTTTTTGGAAGGATTTCCACCAGAATATGTAATGCGGCTGTGGCGATTTGTGAGGGAAGGCTCAGCAAAAATGTTGGACAAGAGTTTCCCTTCATCTTAAAGGTGTCCAGTGGAGTTCAGGTTACTTGAAATCTTCTAAGCTAAACAGGCAGAAGCTCTATGGCATGAAGCAGTGGATGGTTGATTTCTGATGGTTCAGCATTAAAAATTTGTGCTGCTGTGACTCAAGAAACAGCTTCAAGAACTGGAAACAATCCAGTCTCCAGAGGGAGGGGAACCAGTTCAAAAACGTTTATGAGCTGAGAAGACAGGAGAAGATTTCTGCAACAGATGTTGAAGCCTGATCAAGCAAGAAAGTGTGGATTTCATGATGATTACTGGATGTCACTTGGGTAACAAGATGGAAGCTGCATATTGAGGACAGTAATTTTGTTTTTGGGAGAAATAAAAACACTGAAATGAACAGGAAATGCAGACAGTGTGGTGCAGATGGTGGTGAAGACAGAAGTGAATTGTTTCTTACCTCTTTAATTATATTAGATATCTGCCATGCTGTCAAAAACAGACACTCTATAGTACTGTCACTCAAAATCAGTGAGGGATAAAATACATTACAAGCAAAAATAAGTTGCTGAGTGAATAAAATACATTGAGTGAATAAAATACATTGATTTCTACTTTCCCTGATTAAGTTAGACAAACATTTCATGTAAGGATGTCTACTAAAATATCTTATTACATTCTCTGCTCGTTTAACCTTGCAGGAAGCCCTCGAGTCATCGCAAGGCATGGACCAACTCTTATCATTGGAACATACACATTTCAATTTTATATCTATCCTGAAATCATCTATTACACATATATCACCATGTATGAAGTAGTCTGTGAGCTATACTCTAAATCCTGTGTCCCTGTATGAGCTGCATAAGAGCAGGGTGAAGCCTTAAGGCTACCATACATGCATTTCATCACATTTAAATCATCATTACTATAAATAAAAAAATTAGATCCAACCAAAGGATCAGTGATTCTTAATACCATGAATCAGCTCACGCCTCTAGCTCAAGCCATCCTCTCTAATAATATTAATTAACCACATGATTTACAAATACAAGCTAGTGTAACTTGCTAACGTAACTTTGGGTAAATACGATCATGCCTGTTCATATCCTAGAATCACAAATACAGTATATAATATAGCTATTTTGGATGTTTCAGGATGCTGTTTCCTTTAAAACCTTTTATTATGTATTTCACCATGACAGTCACTACATGTAAGTGAGGAAACAGACAGCTCTATTCCATATTTAGCAGCTGATAGAAGTGTGTGCGGGACTGCCTACCTGCTCATGAGGAATTCTGACTGAAACCTTCCGCTCCTGCAGTTTTTGGGTTTTACCTGCTGACAATATTTTCTAAGAAACTTAGTCATTCATTCCATTTCCCAAAGCATAAAATACCATTAAAAGGGACCTATTACAGCCATTTTCCCATAGGTTAATGCAGTTCCATGGGGAAATCGGTGACTTTCAGGGCCTGTTCGCTTCAAATGATAACACACCGCCTCTGCCATGGGGCGTCTATAGGCATATTATACAGATGCCACAGTGGCCGATGGGAATTAGGTTATTTTGGATGTTTGAATACTGGCCATTTTTTATGACCATGATCTATTTTTCATCTATTTTTTATGATCTATACAAAAACAGTTTGTCTACAGTTACTTTGAATCTTGATAGTTAAACTATAACTGCTGCAGCTACAATCTCACAGGGGTTTAGGCTTTCATGAGCTGCACTGTTTACACTCAAGGCATACCAATTCTGTAACTGATTGTGAGAACTCCCAGATTGTAAAAGCAGTTAAGCACAAACAAACAGGTTTTCACAGACTGGGACTCTGCCACCATAAATAAAGTTTATCCATTTAGCTACTCTGCTCTGAGGCAGGGATCCGATGTAGCTGTGTGTGTGTTGGTCTGTACACCCCAATAGTAGTACATTTCCTGCCCGTTTTCCTTAACTTCAGCTTATTGTTGGGGCATCCATGACTAGATTACAAATAAACAAAAAAAAAATGGTTCCCCTTTGTAAATGAGATGTGGAGATACTTGTACAGTAGGTGGAGATAATCAAGTGGGAGCGCAGTATCATTTCAGTGATTTTGTTGCTGGGTTTTCATTTTTCAAATTCTGTAGGTTGGCAGGCACTTCAGAGACCAAACTGTTATAGTGAACTTTTCATAACGTGTCCCATTTATGTTAAAACACAGAAAACCTGTAGAAGATCACTACTCCTGTTTACGTTGAGAGAGCAAAACAAAGCCAAAGACCATGGTAAGGGTGGATGAAGGACAAAAGAATATGAACTACAGCCACATTGTTGATTGTGACATATTTAATTCCCTACCAACACAATGTTCTACTAAGTAACTTGCAACTATCATGACTTTTAACTTATTACTTAGTATATTACCTTCACTTGACCATGCATAGCTAAATGGTGATTTCCTTTAGTCTTCTTCAACAACCCCTAATCATTCTTTACATATCCAAATACCCCAGACTCTGATAATTTATATACAGAACATTCTTCATTGTCAGAATGTGTCCTAACCACTGCATCCTTACACATTTATTGTACTTTTTATTTGTATAGCAATCTTCGTGTAATTACTGTAGGTAGAATGGTTCAACCTTCTGGTTCATTCACTACAGTTACAGCTAACGGTTAGACCCAGATGGCCAGAGCGAGTTGTCAATTCTCTCATAGAGAACAATGTAAATTATACAGAAGAGTGAATGTAAACTTGGATAAACCTCTTTGGAGTAATTCAATACTCGTCTTCTTCATATCACCCTGTCAGGGTTTATTTCTCAATAATGACCGGCTCGCTGTATATTATCCCTTACATATTGCTTCATATCTTGCTTCATTACCGGTGCAGAAAGGTGAAAACGTCTTTACTTTACATTTAGTTACATTGAGAGTTCATTGCTGAAGACATTTAGGAACACTGAAGAAGTAAAAGGACATGGCAGGTGTCCGTTACATCCACAACTTACCTATTATATATTCTCCACCTGTTTGTCGGTGTACCTGCATTGGGCAGGACCACTGGCTATTATGCAATGCCTGGTTTTGCATCCTAAGTGTGATGCAGTCTGTCCTAATGAAATGACTGGGCTGACACAGCGTCCCTACAGACTGTGTAAGGGTCACTGTTAGAGGCAAAGGCAGGTCTGGAGCTGCATAGCAACAAAGCACTGATAGATAGGGCAAGAGGTAATGGAAGAATAGATAGGAGGAGAAACACCATCCTGAAAACAGGCCACATTTTCTTTACAGTGACATCAGCATCACTGAGATTGGAGCACTCATCTCCAGGAAAGGAAATTAATTTACAGCTCGAGGGTCTACAGATTAAAGGTGTTCTGTTTATGTTACAGCTTTTCCTTTGATACTTTTCACCATGCCAACTACAACAATAGTATGGAACTGGGCAGCACATCAGAGCTTCCACTTATCTAGTGGGTTAGCAAAAACATTTATGAGGGCCAAATATTTGTGGACACCTGACCATTAGATCAGCATCCCGTTCCAGATTTAACCACAGTTAACCACTCGCTTTCAGATGAATGCACCAGTATTTACAAAATGGATCTAACTCATACGGACAGCTCTGATAAGACCTTGTGCTATGCTTGTCTCATCCTAAAACCCTCATTAGAGTTAATCTGCTGCTTACTGCGGCAGTATAGGAGGCGGTTAAATGAGCGTCAGTTAGGCTTACGCTAATGCGTTTTATTCATTTAGAAGTGTAATGCTTCTAGACATTCTCTACATGCCCTGTTGAACACTATTGTATGCAAACAACTACAAATACACCAACCTGGCATGCAAAACTATATTCCCTCCAAAAAATATTTGAGAAGAAAAATTAAGTTGAGAAGAGCCATGCAAGTGTTGGGGGGGGTTTGTTTCTCAATAATGACTGACTCTCTGTATATTATCCCTTACATATTTCTTCATATTTTGCTTCATTACCGGGGCAGAAAGGTGAACACAGGTGGTTTTGTCTTTAATACAAATAAAAATGTGTTACATTGAGAGTTCATTGCTGAAGACATTTAAGGTATCTTAGGAACACTGAAGAAGTAAAAGGACATGGCATGTTCAACTGATGGTCAGGTGTCCATTTGGACATCATAAATTTATTAGCTAGCTGACTAGATAAGTAGAAGCGCTGATGTGCTGCCCAGTTCTATACTACAGTTGCATAGCAACTAGGTTAAAACATAGCTAAAAAAGTAGCAAGTAAGTGTGTGACATTACATTACAAGTTGGAGAAGAGCATCAAAGGAAAAGCCAATGGAAAGTGTCTTTGTAAGATGTTTTGCTACCAAAAGCCACCTTTAATCAAGCTTTCTTAAAAAAAAAAAATCAGGCTTTCAAAGTAGGTGCTTAATAACGCATCTAATTTCCAAAGCAACTGGGTGAACTCTTCCTCATGAAAAAAAAGCAACGGACAACAATAAAATGCCGGCTTTCACATATAAGCCTTTTTGTTCTTGTTTCATGGACAGCTAAAGATCCCCAAACTGACCTGAAAGACTTTTCCAGAGCTCGTTGTGGTAACAGCAGCTCTGACAAACCTTGTAGTCAGAGCTCCTTCGCCTATACGTAAAGTCAACTTTACTTTAGCTCCTTCAACTCTGACCGTCAACACAAAAACGAATCTTATAGCCTTGTACAAAAAAAAAAAAAAAAAAGTACATCAAACAAACTTAAATGTTGTTGATCAAAAGTACTGCTGTTATTTTAGATCAAAACATCTGGCGATGGACAGCTGTTCAATCTGCCAGGTGTACAAAATGGCTCAGAAACCTTAAAGTAAACATTTAAAGCTTAATTAGTATAATGGACATATTGTAGCAATGGAAACCATCTGAAACAGTGACAGGTGTCAAAAAAGTTAAAGAACCATGCTAGCTCGGTCTGGATTAAACACAAACCAAGAAGATTATAGTGTTAGTCGTAGAGATGCATTGTGCTGTGACACACACACACACACACACACACACACACACACGTGTCTATAGCAATATTTCACTGCTACATCAGTAATTTAAACAGATCTGACTGATCAAATATACAGTACATCAATGAGATGCGCTTTTAACCCATAATACACATTGTCAACACCAACTGGGGCAGGTGGGGTAAAGAGTAACTTAGGAACTGCAAATGTAGTCATTTTGAATCCTGAGTGACAGGAGCTAAATAAGAAAATTACCTTTTATAGTAAAAAAAAAAAAAACATATATAGCAGAGGAGGAAATTAGACATAATTGACCTTCATAGCTCCATTCGGTTTCTCCGGAATTGTTTTGTTTGGAAAGTCAGATCTTTTCATTTTGTTGAGTGCTTAAATGTTAACTGCACCATTAGGGCGGTCGGACATGTTGTGATAAACCATGGGTATTGCTGGCAGCTCCTGTAATTGCTTCTCCCGAATTGGTTCTGTTCAATAAGCACCATGCTGTCGCATTGCCTACCAATGAGGCAAGAACAGCTTCCCGTTCGACCCTTCACCTCTACAAGCCCAAACGCTCTCGCTCCTTCCCTAAACGCAGGTTTCATCCCTGTTCCTTCTCTTTGCTTGTGTCATCGGTTTGTTTGCTCGGACCAGCCCAGACTGCAAACAAACAGCCCCTCTGGACATGAGGGCACAAAAAAAATAATAATAAATAAATAAATAAAAAAAAGTTAATGCTCCTCAGTTTAATCCACTGCAGAGTTCAAGGCACCTGAACTGATAATGGATAATTCATAAACTTGTAGAAATAATGGCAGAATGAGAGCCCTCGGCGGAATCACCCAGCTGTTTCTGCTCCAGATGTCCAAGGCCAGCAATAAAAGTATGGTGGAAATTGTTTTTCTCCCCCAGTTCTGAGGTTCTCATTCGATTTTTCTTCCTGAGCAACTCCTTGCTTGTCCGTAAATAAGGAATCAATCTACCACCATAATTGGTGGTAATGCCTCCCGTTTGGTTGACCCTCGCCTTGTCATGTTCTGCTGCCACCACCATATTGAGGGCTACCCCAAGTTCATTTTTCTCTTGTCCTTTCGCCCAGTCTCTGTGTCTTATTGCATCCAGATGGGCATGTTCTTCGTTTATACACGTTCTGAAGAGTAACACCTGCTCTTGTAACTGCATCTAATCAGATAAACTGAGCGATCTGACTCATCCGGAGCTGCTTGTTTAAGCTTTGTCAAAGGTTTAACATATGATTAGTGCATATTAGGGATGAGGATGATTTGCCTGGCAGCCAGGGTGTACAATATTCCTGTTCTACCCCGTTCTATAGATAATCCAGGCACACGTAAAAAAAAAAACTAAACAAACAGCCTAGTATGTAGACATAAATACACATACAATATGATAAAATAAATAAGCCCAGCCCCGCAGTGCCGTATGGATACAGACGGAGAAAACCAAAGCTATATAAACATACTGTAAAAATAGTTTGAGTTTTATTTACTGTTACGTCTTTTTTCAGAGCTGTTGCTTTAAATGAACAGGAACACACAACAAACAAACAAATAAACAAACAGCACACAAAAACATCATTATATTGCATTACTAGCAAAGCAGCATGCAGTGCATCTGCCTCACATGGAGAGCCGAATTAAGGATGGGGTTTGGTGAAGATGTAGCAGTGCTGAAATGATGTGTGGTTATAAAAGCAGGATCAAAATGTTCCTCTCAAAGGAAATGAAGTCTCTACCCGCTCGCTGTCTGTTACACGGTTTTAAAGTGCCACCTAGTGCTCGCTGTCGACGTTACACCGACGAGAAAAGCACACCAGACTTAATCAAGTCTATTTAACCGGTATTATAATTAAAATGCAAAAACAAGCTGTGCTTCCTGTTGCGATGTAATGATAACCTGATCTGGGTGCACATCATGATGTTTTCACACAGGATCGTACTCGTGTAATAAAAAAAAATAAAACTCCTGAATGTTGAATGAATCATGGCAGAATAACTGGAGTGCAATTTCGATCTGATCGAATCAGAGACAAGTGTGTGCGTGCGTGTGTTCTCTGTTGAAATTCATCAGAGAGATGGAAAAATGTGATCTCTGTGAGTGCCAGGTGGGCTGGATTGAGTGTTTCAGAAACTCATGATTTCGTCAGTCTAAAGAGTTTATACTGAATGGCGCAGAAAACAAAAAACATCAGCATGCACAAACTGACGAGAAAGACCAGATCTGAGGAGAACAGCCAGACTGGTTAGAGGTAAGGTAACTCAGAAAAGCACTCTTTACAGCTGTGCTGGGCAGAAAGGCATCTCACAATACACAGCTCGTCAAACCTTGAGGCAAATCGGCTACGACAGCATAAAAACTGGAACAGGAGCCCAGGCAAAATGCATAGCAGCGCCATGTAGGCATATCACTGGTTGCGTCTGTCAGTATGTGCATAAAGTCACAAATATCTATGGAAGCTTCTAGAGCTGTTTCCAACAGATGATTAAAAAGTAAATTGGACAGGTCAGGATGTCAGAGGTCAAGTCAGAGGTCAGGTCATGGGTCAGGTGACCTCTTTTTTATTATTATTTATTTATTATTAAGTCAGTATAATGATAACACTTTTGAGAAATAATAATCTGAAAAGGTCACCACCTCAGGCGCAAACAAGCACTGCGCCAGATGGGCAGGAGATATACAGGGGTTAGACAATTAAACTGAAACACCTGGTTTTAGACCACAATCATTTATTAGTATGGTGTAGGGTCTCCTTTGGTGGCCAATACAGTGTCAGTTCATCTTGGGAATGACATATACAAGTCCTTCACAGTGGTCAGAGGGATTTTAAGCCATTCTTCTTGCAGGATAGTGGCCAGGTCACTA
>JANCOA010000004.1:14410255-14422959 GCA_024363135.1 Leptodoras oyakawai | reverse complement strand
TGTGTGTGTATGTGCCCTACGATGGATTAGCGCCCTGTCTAGGGTTGGTTCCTGCCCTTGCGCTCAGAGTTGCTGGCGGGGACCGGCTCCCCCGTGACCCCGTAACTGGGAATCAGCGGTACAGATAATGACTGACTGACTGACCAGTATAATCCTCTGCATCAATGGTACCTTCCCATATCTGCAGATCCCCCACTGATGCTCCCCCATGCCAACACAGATGCTGGTTTTTGCACTTTTCATTGGTAACAGTCTGGATGGTCTTTTTCATCTTTGGAAAGAGGAATCTGACTGAAGCATGGACTCGTCTGACCACAGAACATGTTTCCGCTGTCTTTCAGTCCATCTCAGGTGTTTCTGCACAAATTAATATCTGCTTCCTCTTTGTTAATACAGTTTCAGGTTGCATTTCTTGATGCAGCAGTGGACTGTGTTAAGTGACAATGATTTTCCAAAGTCCTCCCGAGCCCATGTGGCTGTGTCCATCACGGTAGCATAACGGTTTCTAAAACAATACCGCCTGAGGGCTCGATGCTCACGCACATTCAGCAGCGGTTTCCTCCCTTGGCCTTTACACAGTGAGATTTCCCCTGACTCCCTAAACCTTTCATGATATTATGAACTGTAGATGGTGAAAAACCTACATTCTTTGAACACTTGTGCTGAGAAACATTGTATTTGAACTGACTGACAATTCTCCCATGTAGTTTGGTACAAAGTGGTGAAAGATGACCCATCCTCACTTGAAGAGACTAAACCTTTTGTGGATGCACATTTTATACTCAGTCTTGATGACCTCACCTGTTACCAGTTACACTGCTAATTGTTAAACCTTCCAGTGTTACTTGTAGAACCGTTTCAGTCATATTTTGCCTCTGTCCCAACTTTTTTGAGTGTGTTGCAGGCGTCACATTCTATTGTTTTTTTAAAAATATATATTTACAAAATACAATTAGGTTTGTCAGTGAAAACACTAGAAATCAGTTACATAAAAGTTCAAGCAGTTAAACAAATTATAGTTTTCATTGAATTTTTTAAAAAGTGTCCCAACGTTTCTGGAAATGGGGTTTGTAAATACAGGTCTTGATTAAATGCGGAAAAAAAAAAACATGATACCTGTTTTGGGAAGTAAACGTCTCTCTCTGGGGCAGGAGGCCACCATACACCACTCTGATCAGGTCATGCTGGCTAAGCACTCCCCCCAGGTTGGAGGGCTACAACAGACACACAGCACATACTATGTAATATAATGGACAAGAGGTGAATAACTAAATCAGGTCACCATAGAGGCAGCAATGACATACAGAGATGTTCAGTACAGTTTTATCTACAACATACTACAGTATGCCAGACATTGATTCTGATATTGAGTTTTCATTTCACCAGTTACAATGATCACTTCTCTGTGTTATTATTAGCTCAAATAAAGCTCACAAAGAAAATGCTTAAGGGTAAAGTTTATAGGGGGCTCACTATGCTGAGTACACCACACTGGAACTAACCAAGTCAAAGTGGAATGTCAAAGGTTTTTAAAAAATATAAGAAATAATTAAGCCCTCTGTTATTAAGAGGTGAGGATTTGAACTTTTTTCACTTTTTTTTTTTTTTTTGCTTCGGGGAAACATTCATATCCTTTATGAGGGAATGTGACTTTCTTAAATCGTCATCATATGAAGCACTGACATATTAATTGTAATGTTGTATTCCCAGTGCCTTAATGCATCCTTGTTTCTTAAAATGCATATACTTCACACTGTGACAATACAAAGCTGTGATGACTTGCCTCATGGTATATGGAAGGTTTAGAGAGAGAGGGTATGGTGAAGGACAAAAGCTTGGTGTTTCCCTTACTGTCCACAATCTCCTACAAAAATTAAAAGAGGAAAAAGATGAGATTCAGAAGTGAGTTGGGTAACATTTCACAGACGTGTGCTGGCACTGGCATCGACATTGGCGCTGGCTCACCAAGTTATAAATTCCCAGTAACAGAGCCTCTACACAGCCATTGCGGTGGCGCTCCCTGCTGGCAGTGCGGTGCAGGTACACCCAGATCAGCTCTGGTAGGAACTGCAGCGTGAAGCGACGTAGTCCCACCTCTGTGCTCCGGTAAAGTTCAAAAAGCTGGTGACACACTGGAGCCAAAAGCTGCCGAGAAATGCACACTACTGAACAAACACCATATGCATTTTAGAAACTAGTATTCAAGCAGGTGATTAAAAAAAATGAAAACAATTCCCATTCACTATACCATCAAACCCAGAAAGGTAAAAGTTCCATATTCCAGTTATTAACAAAAACAATATATATTATTACTGAACTGCCCAATGCGAACACTGGCAATATAAATATGAGGTGTGTCCAGAAAGTAATGTAAGTAAAGTAAGAATGAAATTCCCACACACCTTAGGGGTTACACATGGGGAAGGTCACTTAGAGGGGATTTTCAGATAAACACTAGGACCCATTTCAGTTGCATTCTAGCCTTTGCAGTGCCCAGACACTTGCAACTGCTGAAGAGCCTCATCACTGGAAGAATTCAAGTGAGTTTGGAGCAAATGTTGGATTGTTTAACAAGAGAGTCCAATTTCCTGAACAGAGTGATCGCAGGGAATGAATCATGGTGTTCATGTACAATACTTTCTGGACAGACCTTGAACATGAAGTAAGCACTGGGAAAATTTTTAAATAAATTTTGAAAAGTTAAAACTGCATCATGCCCAATTCAATTTTGATCTTATTTTATTATATTGGACTCTATCACTTTGCCTGTCTTACTCTTTCTCAATGAGTCTCTCCTGATTGGTTCTTGTTCTTGCCTGCCACCTTATAGTTGGCTTCGTTTGTGCCTAAAGATAGGTTTGTATGACGCATGGTTCACATTTTGCACCTATTCTGACACCCCTGACACACTGTGAATAACTATTATGGGATTGATACATCAGTCTTTTTATTTAGACTCACATACTTTGCATATTTTACTTTAAGCTAGTTTTTGTTTTGAGTTAGCTCTATTTTTTATACTTAAGTATTAACAAGTATAAAGCCCTGTACATTTGGTGAATAAAATTTCTCATTCAGTTACAGCTGAACAAACTAAACAAAACAGTAGCAGCTTATATCCCCCAACCTGGTTATCAGGAGCTTTACCTCACTGCTAGGCTGCTCCTGTATGACAGCATACAGTGCAGGCACCAGACCTTTCTTCAGACGCAGACAGCAGGTATAGCCAGGGATCAGATCATCAGGTAACGTCTATGGAGGAAAAGGGAACCGAATAAAGAAAACATGCTGATGCCTGCAGACATGTGTATGGATTCAGACAATGAAGCAATTAACATACTACTATTGTCTGTGTTTACAATATGTTGTGCCTTGGCATCATTAATATGCTTTAACCTCTATTCTGAATCAGTACCTCAAGAGGAAATGATCTAAATGACTTTGAAAGAGGGTTCATTACTGGGGTACAGATGGCTGGAGCTTCAGTCAGAGAGACTGCTCATCTGGCTGTGTTTCAACAGATACACTGCATAAAATGATATTCACATTTAGGGAAATGGGAGGACTGGGGGATTGGGAGGAAGAGGCATTTTGATGGAAAGCTTTGGCTTAAATGGTTGCTTTAAATACAGATCACTTTTTTCCTTTGATGAACATGATGGCTTACTGAATAATTTGATGGACCTTTGCAGTATTGGGAGATTTTTGGATGGCGTTTTAGTCTACCACCGTCAAACCAATTAAAGGGAATATCTTTTAAATAAATGAGGTTCCTTTCCCGAGAATCTGGAATCCCCTTTATAAGAAACTATTACTATTTTACTATTACGGAATTAAACTTTAAATACAATAAAAAAAAGCCCTAGTGTGTATAAAATTTATCATACATTATTACTATATTAATATAATGATCCATTCATCCATTCATTATCTTAACCGCTTATTCCTATTCAGGGTCACA
The DNA here is from genome assembly GCA_024363135.1 of Leptodoras oyakawai. Lineage (NCBI taxonomy): Eukaryota > Metazoa > Chordata > Actinopteri > Siluriformes > Doradidae > Leptodoras > Leptodoras oyakawai. The sequence continues at coordinate 14,418,998 of JANCOA010000004.1, read as the reverse complement.
GGACAGCCGGTGCCTAGTCGGCAGATTAAGGCACAAGTCAGGAACAACCCTAGATAGGGCGCAAATCCATTGTGGGGCACACACACACACACACTCATACCCACACTAGGGGCGCTTTAGAGACACCAATTAACCTAACACGCATGTCTTTGGACTGTGGGAGGAAACCGGAGTAACCGGAGTAAACCCACACACAGGGACTGGGAGGACATGCAGGCTCCACACTGAAAGGACCCAGACAGCTCCAGACTGCTCCGAGGATCAAACCCAGGACCTTCTTGCTATATCAAAGATTAAAATGTGTGAACCGGTGATGAGGTGAAACTTAAAGTTAGAGTTGAATACAAACTTAAGAACAAAATCTCACTATTCACAATACAAAGAGTAAAAAAATTAATAAAAGTGAACTTTAATTGCAAACTTTAACAACCGCAATGGGCATGTAAATGTTTTTATTTGTATTTTTAAAAAAAGATATCCATATACTGTATCTGTAGACATTTTTGCTCACACAGCATTAAAGTGATTGGCATTTGGCACATAGGATAGTTTGAAGGAAGGTTAAAATAACGCAGAAATAACAACTGAATTATTGTGCATGTTGGACGACCTGGGAATCTTGCCCTTGCTGAAAGGCAAGTAATCTACATTTAATGATAAATCAACACTGTAAATGTCCTGACTTTCCAGGCTTCTCCGTTATGATAATTGAATCTTTATGTGCACATTTCAGGGCAAAATATTAGGCCGTGCTTCTTTCAGGCACAGTAATGTTTCTAATGAAGTTCTAATAAAGTTCAGCAAAAATATTCTACATACTTTCATTCAAATTAAGCTCATTATCTCAAATCCAGTGGCTGCACTGTAGCTTGCTGTCTCCCACACATGCATGAGTTGAGGATCTATCACAGCGAAGCTCTCACCTTGAATTCTGAGAGCCATTCCTCCACCACTCCACGCTCTGGACAAAGCATGGCCCACCTTAAACAAAGAAGTGCAAACATGAACAGAAATAAAGTGTGAAACATTGCTCACAAAAACGGTACTCCTAACATCACTCATTTCAAATAACACTAAAAAAGGTCAGCCCTCACCCCCCGCTCACCTCACCTCACCTCACTCACGTTTCAGACACGTAAAAGAAGGAAGGTCAGACTCTGGTTCTTCATCTTGATGTCTGCTGACCTAGCGATTGCTGATCAAACAATCTGAGAAGAGAGATCAGACAGAAATGCTGCTCAAACCTCATTACGCACCGCACTGGTACGAGTAAGTAATTTAAAAATAGCCACAGATTAAGCTTGAAATTATATGATGGAATGAACACAATATTCCCAAGAAACCACTCCTAATGAAAAGATCTCATAGAAAAATATGATAGGAAAAAAAAAAACTTTTAATAAGTATGCTGAAAAAAACACTGAATCTAGTATTAGGTGGCTCCTGGGTAATCTTTTAATAGCTACTCTTTGTTAAGTGTTTTTATTATTGTACAACCCCGATTCCAAAACAGTTGGGACGAGGTGTAAATGCAAATAAAATGGAATGATAAGAATGGAATGATTTGCAAATCTCATAAACCCTTATTTTATTCACAACAGAACACCAAACACATGTTGAAAGTGGGACATTTTCATGAAAAATATATGTTCATTTTCTATTACACGACAGCAACGCATCTCAAAAGAGTTGGGACAGGGCCATGTTTACCAGTGTGTAGCACACCTGCTTATCTGAACAACAGTCTATAAACATCTGGGAATTGAGGAGACCAGTTGCTGGAGTTTGGGAGAAGAACGTTGTCCCATTCTTGTCTGATGTAGGATTCTAGCAGTCCTGGGTCTTCTTTGCTGGATTTTTCATATCATGATGCACCAGATGTTTTACTGGTGAAAGGTCTGGACTGCAGACAGGCCAGTTCAGCACCTGGACTCTTCTACTACATTGCCATGCTTTTGTGATGGATGCACTATATGGTTTAGCGTAGTCTTGCTGAAATATGCAAGGTCTTCCCTGAAAGAGAGTTCTAAAACCTGTATTTACTGTACAGCATTGATAGTGCCTTTCCAGATGTTTAAGCTTTCCTTGTCATAGGCACTAATGTGCCTTTAACATCAGATGTGCCCATACCATGTGCCCATACCATCAGAGATGCAGGCTTCTGAACTGTGCGCTAAGAACAAGCTGGATGCTCCCTTTCCTCTTCAGTCCACAGGATACTGTGTTCATGTTTTCCACAAAGAATTTAAAATTTTGATTCGTCTGAACACAGAACGACTTTTCCAACAGGGGCGGCACGGTGGCGCAGTGGATAGCGCTGTCGCCTCACAGCAAGAAGGACCTGGGTTCGATCCCCGGGTGGGGCGACCTGGGAAATTTCTGTGTGGAGTTTGCATGTTCTCCACGAAAATTTTAAATTTTATTTTCCACTCAAAAATATTTTTACTCTTCTGCATTATGATCGCTGCTTTTAAGTTCTTATTATGATTACAATGATGCCTTGTATGCCATATGTTCAATAAGGAATGTACTGTACATTGTCTAATAAGAATCTGCATTTAACAAATCCAGATGGATCAGAGTGAATTACAGAAGCAACATGACTACCCAGCTGGGTGGCAAAAACCCCCACAGCTCACAACTGGGTACATTTATTAGACTGGAACTAGAAGACTTTGTCTCATTCTCATATAAGACCCATTTCTTTAAGACTTCATCAAGAAATGTATTAAATAACTAGTCTCAGGGCATTTGGAAGTTTTTCAAGGTGCTTATAAAATTTCAAAAATTGGTCATTAATGTCATGAATTAGATGGTCTTGGATTTGATTTGGAGAATCAATCTCAAGGTCTTGGATTTGATTTGGCTCCACTGGCATGTGTACCTCTCCTCTGCCTGGAGAACAATCAATGGGTTTGTCTCACAGTTCGGGTGTTTAGAAATAAATTAGAAATCATATATTATATAAGTAAAAATTATTATTAAGATCATTCTGAGACTTTGTTAGGCTTGTTGTGTGGATGGAAGCAATGCTTCAATTCTTCAGTTTCAGTCATGTACTTTTAACAGAAAGCATAGATATTGGTCAGTGGTCTGACATTAATATATTTTGACTGTATTATTAAAAAATAAAAGTACATAATAAAGAAAATGTGAGAAAAAAAGAGTACTTCTGTGAAGTTGGGTTAAACAGCCTCCATATGTCAACAAGATGTTGTTAAATCATTTAAAATGCTAAATTGTAGGAGAGACCTGTGTGGAAAGGCGATCCATAGGTGGATCCAAATCCCCTGCAAGTATTAGAAAAGGTGTGCTGTGTGCCAGCTACTATCACTTCTATTGACACAAGCTTTTGTATGGCTGGCTGTGAGATCTGAGGTGTAACATTCCCAGTTTTACTACTGGGGTTACATCCCAGGCAGCTGCAGAAAACTTGCATATGAACACGGCGGGCATGCATATCTGTAATGGTAACATCTTTGTTCAAAAAAGCTTTAAGGCAATAAGAGTCGTCAAAGGACCATTATTGTGATTTCTCTTCTTGTGATTGACTTTTTAGTCCTAGGCGTCCACACACAAGATCAGACGTACTGTCTAGCTCTATGACACACAGCAGCCAATCATTCAAACTCAACCCCAAAAGAATAAAAGTGTTAATGTGTAAGATAATTTGCTCATTCATAAGCTCTATTTGAAGCTGCCTTTGTCCTTTAACTTTCACGAAACCTGGTCAAGAACAATCCACTGCTAATTAGTAAAATACTTGTTTCTGAAGGCAGAAGCAAGTAGAAAGTATGTCAACCATTCTATGTATGATGGCTTCTGTACCTTCCTATATCAATGGAATGCCATTATACATTGTTTAGGGGGCTGACACAGGAACCATAGTCCATCATGCCATCTATTGGAGGAAACCAAATCCTGAAGATAAAGTGATAGACATCTATGGAAGCTTCTAGCTAGTTATCACTATTTTACGATTTTCAATGCGGTTCAATAGTTGGAGCTAGTGAGATGTGTCATAGCATTTTGGAGGCAGAAGCATCGTTTCATGTGATAGTTGTGCAACACTGCCTCAAGTAACATCAGGATTCAATGCTGGGGCTTCAACAAAAATCAGTGTAAGGACTGTGTAACGTTCTCTCTAAGATCATTTGGGAGAACTACCAATTATTAACTGTTTTTTCTGGTACTTCAGTGTATGCATAATTCCATGCATAGTGAGTTAATGTCATAGCCAGTTTTCACAATTCTCTACACTTCCATGTTATGTGCATCAAGCAGTCCAGGGTTCTTATTAACATTACTTTTGTGCTGTGCTGTGTAGCTTTTTCATTATAACTGTTTCAGCTGAAAGCTGTCCTTAATGTGGTGGAGAGGGGAAGCGTAATAATAATCAGAATCATGTAACGATCAAGTGATCTGTGATGTCAGACTAATGATTAGTTTCTGTTTGACAATTAGCTCCAAGTCAATTAACAGTGTGTTAGATGGTAACACTAGGGAACCAGTAGGATTGAAAGCTCACACACCTCCATGTTTCAAGAACTCTTCATCTCCCTGTTAGCAGGGATATACAGCACTTTTTCCACACGTATCATAATGCGACAAAATGAAAGACGTGAGAAAATATAAATGGAGAACAGAGATTCTTTATTGTGCCATGCCTACTAATTGGCTGCACTTTAAATAACAATGCAGATTTAGGATTAGAGGAGGGTTGTGCATTGAGACAATAAGATGGAGGAATTGGGCAGGAGCAAGCGGTGGCATGAAGCTAATTGGATAGCCATGTTCATTTACATGGGAGCACATCGGGTGCTCTTACAGAAGTTCATAAAAGCGTTCATTTGATTATCCTTAAGAACTACTTTATCCTGGTTATCATTGCTGTGGTTGAAATGACTCATTTGTTTATATTTTGGGAAACAGCCCACTAAGTTCCTCAGAAAATATCTGGTTCGATTGAAACTGATAACTGTATGCAGAGACTGGACAGAATTCCTTACTGAGTGGGCAGACGTGGGATTTTAGAAACACCCACAGTAGTTTAGAGTCTGCTAAAGTTTTATATGGAATTCACTTTCTCACCTCAACAAGAAGGCAAGAATGGTAAAGAGGGCAGGCATGACGTAGCAAGGGGATTTCATAGGCTAGACGTGAGGTCGTAGACCCAGTCAAAAGGGACTCTACTATTAGTACTTGTCAAGGAAATGAGCAAATGACAGCCCTCCTCTCAGTCACAGTTCCACAGTTAAATCTGTAACCTTCAGAACTGATGACCATCAATCAAGTCAGTGCTTAATTAATAGAAATTATTATTAATTGCTTTCACCTTTAGAACATTGTATGCCAAAGCAGTTGATACTTAAAACTTAAAACAAGTGAATCATAAGCTATGTATATACTGTATATGCTATACTGGATAAATGTAAGGAGCTGCTTTAATCTAAATTCCAGGGCTAATTTTTGATCCCAGTCCGTACTAATGGGTAAACTCTGGCTAACTCTAACTAAAACTCTGGGTTTTTGCTGGGGTTTTTTTGTGAAGTTGCCAATCAAAAATAGACTTTATCTACTCCGCTATTCTACTCCGCAGCAGTGCATTTCCTGTGCATTTTCCTGAGCTTTGACTTAATTATGGAGCATAAACGACTTACGGGTAATTTATTTTAAACTGCACCTCCTCACCATAGTGGTTCTCAAGCTGAAGATGCATCAGAATCAGTGCATGCAGTGATTCAGATGCAGTGGCATCATTCCTGTACTGAGCTCAGGTATGATCTTATTTGTGATGCATAAAAGGATACAGATTCTGAATGGAGCATTTAAGCCTATTTATCTGAAATAGGCAGTGTATAAAGAACTGACTGTGTTTTCACATTTTGTGGGCTTGCAGATATTTTTCATAATATGCCCCCTTTAAATATTATGCTGAAGCTACAAGGCTAGTAAAACAATTCATGGAAGCATATGTCCTCCAGTTTAGTATCCTATTGTTCAAATTGCATGCTAAGATTTTAAGTAACCGCAAGTGGACTATAAGATATAAGCTTAACCTTGGGAATCCACTCAACACCCTGTCCACTAAAATCATCATGCCCATGCACATACAGTCCATGCGTCTGTACAGTCAATTGCATTAGGCCCCAATAACTATTTCCAAAATGCACATCATCACATTGTGTACTTCAGTGCTTCAGGTGCTAATTCTTCAACTAAAGGCAAAACTGAGGTGAAAAAAAAGCAGAACAGGGCAATGTGATTTTAATAGGCTGAAGATCCTGCGCTGTAACCTCTTCTACTTGATAAGAAGCTTACGAGAGTCTGTGCCAGATAATTAACTGTATACAGTCCCTTAAATTAGGACTTAGCACAAGGCCTAAAATAGACATAGCTAAAAAGAGCTCAGGGGGAGGAGATAGATGAAGGAGTGAATTGTAGAGACAGCCATGAAGTGCACTGGAATGAATCAATGCGCTGTTATTTGACAAAAGTAGTCAGATTGATTCATGCAATACATGTACATGCATGACCTCAAGATATTTTACTGTACTGTTAAAATACAAACATGGTGATTCACATGCACATGCTTGCACACACTAATATTGGAATGATGCTGGAATGCATGTATGAGCATATTTTACAAACACTGGGTTAACCACAGACTGCTTCTAATAACTCAACTCCAGCTCATGTGCACTTTGCCCTAACGTGGCTCGGTACCAGCAGGTGCCTGTGGTTCACTATGTGCAGTCAAGTCCTTGGTGCTGATGCAGGTGTTTAGGTAGGAACTCTAACACAAACTGGTGCACAAACAAGGTGCATATGGAGCAGTAGAGTGACAGAACATTCTGTTCTCACAGCACACATATGAAGCCATACTTATCTTCTCTACGCCTTTTATCTCCAGGGCACTGTGACTGTCTCAGAGGGTCTTTTCTACTGAGGGTCTGCTGCAGTGTAGATGCCTGTAGCTTCACGTGTGCGTGTGAGTAAACACACGTGACCCTGTGGTCATCTCAATGTTCCATTAGGAGGGTCATGACAATAACACTGACTCAGATCTGTTCTGGTGACGCTTCATGTTATTATGACCTTTATTATTATGCACCCAGAATACAAACTACTAGAAGCTACTTATTTCGTCACCTGTGTCTTTCCCCCAAGACGCACGCGCATATGTCCTTTTCTACTGCAGTCGTGTGATGTATACATACCGGTGGGATGCTGCAGGGGAAGCGCACAGGAAGAGGGCAGGCTTTGGAGGTTGGTTTTAGGAGCTCGCTGTGCACCGGGCCAGTCTGCAGTGCGCAGCCGCTCCGGAGCGTCCTCACGCAAATACCCCGCACCAGCTCGGCACGCGCAGCCACGCATAACATTACTGAGCACGCGACACTGCTTTACAACACGCTTCACTATTATATGTGCAGTAATATCATGAGAAGAATCCTGTCCTCTCGTCTTGACATCTATCTCAACCCCGTCTCCTTTGCAGCTTCGCAGCTGACCAGTGATGCTCGACTCCGGAATGAACCGGATCTTTACGGAATCAGAAAAAGAATCGATTCTAACCGAAATACTAACTGATTTTTATTTTTGATCCTAACCCGGATTCACGGCATGCACACCAGTATGCCTTGGTGTAAGATTAGAGAATTTAGCCAACACAATGCATGTGGATGTTCAGTCTGACTCAAGAAATCACACAACCTGATTCATGATTCAAAGAATCGATTCAGTGAAGCGACACCGGTCACCTCAGCCTCGGTGCGCACTGCGCTGCTATTGGTCAGCGGAGATGTTACTGGAACCTGATTGGACAGGTATCTCCCGCGCCGAGGTCCCAGTCCCACAGGATAATGAAAAAGCCAGCCAGTCTGGTCTGATCCCACAGAAGAGCTACTGTACCACAAGTTACTGAAAAAGCTAGCATCTTTTTATGATAGAAATATGTCAGATCACACAGTGCTTGGAATCACAGTTCGCTGTGTGTGGGGCTGCGTGTAGACAGACCGGTCAGAGTTCCCATGCTGACCCCTGTTCATCACTGAAAGCACCTACAATAGGCACATGAGCATCGGAACTGGACCATGGAACAATACTAGTCTGATGAATCACATTTCCAAGCTGGTGGAGGCAACATGATGCTCTGGGCACTGTTCTGGAGGGAAAACTTTATGCTTATGTTACTTTGACACCAATCACCTACCTGAATATTGTTCCACCCCTACATGGGAACAGTATTCCCTAATGGCAGTGACCTCTTTCTGCAGATCTCAATCCAATCAAGCATCTGTGGGCTGTCCTGGACAAACAAGTCTGATCCATGGTGGCCCAACCTCACAATTTATAGAGCTTAAAGCTAAAATGTCATGCTCTGGATACCCACAGCACACCTTCAGAGGTCCAAGGCTTAAAGGGTCAGAGCTGTTTTGGGGGCACAAATGGGTCGACACAATATAAGGCAGCTGGTTTTTAATGCTATGGCAGATCGGTGAATATATAGGGCTGAAGCCATAACCAGGATCACCCTTTTAGTAAGATCCACTCTGCAGAAATTCATGTGTGATCTGTTACTGTACAGAATGTGTACTACACCAACAGTCCATTTCTAATGACATGTTATATTTACATTATTTTCATTCATTCATCTTCTTGGCCGCTTATTCCTTTTCAGGGTCACAGGGGAGCCGGTGCCTAGCCGGCCACATAGAGCGCAAGGCAGGAACAACCCTAGACA
>JANCOA010000004.1:14377096-14398141 GCA_024363135.1 Leptodoras oyakawai | reverse complement strand
GAGTTGCCGGCTGGGCACCGGCTCCCCCGTGACCCCGTAACTGGGAATAAGCGGTACAGATAATGACTGACTGACTGTCTAAAGATCCTTTGAGTAAGCATAAGAGATATCAGTATATTCTTCCACAGAGTTTTAGAGACAAGGCACTGAGTGGCATCTATGATTTGGCGGGGCATCAAAGGAGGTCGAGAATGCTTCAGTTGGCTAGGCAGAGGTTTTATTGGCCTAGAATGGAGCAAGATATCTGGAATTATGTAAAGTGCTGTAAAAGATGCATTCTTGCTAAGATGCCAGAATCTTCTGCTAGGGCACTACTACAGTACTTGAGAGCATCCAAACATCAGCACCCATGGAAGTTGTGTGCTTGGATTTTTGGTGTGATGAAGATAACAAGCAGCGCTCAGTTGATGTATTAGTGGTCACAGATAACTGTACTAAACTGGCTCATGCATTTCCATGCAAGGATCAAACAGCCTAACAGGTAGCCAGAAAACTGTGAGACCACAGTTTCCACAGTGGTTACACACTGATCAAGGAGCTAATTTTTAAAGTGACCTAATTGCTGAACTGCAGAAGTTGTCTGGTGTTGCCAAATCATTCACCACATCATACCATCCTATGGGGAATGGGTGCACCGAAAGGTTTAACCGCACTCTTGGCAACATGCTGCGCTCCTTGCCCTTGAAAGCTAAACATCAGTGGCCCCAGTAAATCCAAACTTTAACTTTTACACATAATGCCACTGTTCATGAGACAACTGGTTTTGCTCCATTCCAATTGATGTTTGGGAGAGTTCCATGACTTCCTGTGGACGTGATGTTAGAGCCCCTGTTGTTATAGGAACAAAGGAAGCAAGCACAAGGTTACAATAAAAGAATGAAGGGCACTCAACATAATGTGGGAGATCGTGTGTTAGTTGCCGACAAAGGAGAGCAGGGAAAGAGAAAGCTTGCAGACCGCTGGGAAGCAACTGTATGCACCATTGTTTGTCGAAATCCACAACTGCACACCTACAAGTTGCAGGATGAGAATGGAGCTACGAAAGTGGTACATTGTAATCTTTTGCTGGATGTGAGCTACCTACCTGTTGGATTTGATTCTGAAGAAAGTGGAGTAACCTCAATTGGTGATTTTAAGAGTCTTGAAAATTGTGACATCAGTTCACAAGCCTCAAATATGATTGATTCTCTGGAAGAACAGAGGTCTAAGGACAGAACAAGTCTGTGGGTTATGGAAGGTTCAGACCACTTTGAAAGACAAGAGTCCTGCTGTGAGAGCAACACTATGTTAAGTCAAAACCAAAATGTGTCAGGACAGACTCTTGGTCAGGGTTCAACTTCCTGAAAACAGAAGTTTGACTATTGAGTGTCCCCAATTTCTGACTAGTGCTGACATAGACAATAGGGACAATGCCTGTAGAGTTCCTAATGCACATTCGAGAGACCCATCAGACATTAACTCAGGATCTATGCCTGACCTGTCAGTGCAAAGTCGGAGAACAGACCAAGACATTCAAGATGTGCGGGACACAAACTGTCAGGTCACACGGACTGGTAGAGTAGTCAAAATGGCCAATCAACTGATTGAAACGATGGCCCAAAAACAGTTTAGTTTAAGGACTCTCAAAAGAAATCTTGATCATTACTTACATTGTTTTAAACAGTAAAAGAGTAAAGTAATGGGTTAATCCATTTTAAGTTGTCTTTTATTTTGTATCATTGAAAGACTTATCTATTGGTGAACATTTAAGAGGCTAAGAGGTTGTATGGTGTACACGGTATCATTATTCTAAGAGGTTAATCAAGGCTTGATCACCCTTGAATATCTTGTTAACCTTTCAGTAAGAGGTTGCACTTATTGCAGAAAAGAGTATAGATTTCATTGATTCTTAAGCCTGGTTCAAGAGTAGAGTCTTTACACATGTTGGAAGATGTTGGTGAATTCTGTAGGGCGAGAATGTGGACTTATAATAACGGGTGCTATTTTGTTTATTTACTTTTCACACAAAATTTTAGTTAAAAAAGTAAAAATTTACAATATGTTAAAAAGTGTTAAAAACAGTAAAATATAAAGCGACATACCATTAGGATTTGTAATCAGGATGTTATAGAGATGTATGTTATATATTTGTGGTGGAATTTCCCTGTATAAGTGTGAGAAGTTTTAGCAAGCTACAGCTGCTAGTCCTAAGTGTAGGACTAATCCTCCCCACCAGAGGTTACACAGAGGCAAGCACAGGCAGACACGAGGCTGGATGCTAGTTCTCAATGATTTCTGTCTTATACATCCAGCATCAGTGGTCACGAGTATTTCTTCCACGACACAACACAATGCAGAGTAACAGTTAGGAATATTGTTTGAGTCGTCACTTCAGAGAACACATCTCCACTTCTCTAGAGTCCAGTGGCAGTGTGCTTTACACCACTGCATCCGAAGCTTTGCATTGCATTTGATGATGTAAGTCTTGGATGCAGCTGCTCGGCCATGGAAACCCATTCCATGAAGCTCTCTACACACTGTTCTTGAGCTACTGTTCTTGACATGAAGTTTGGAGGTCTGTAGTGATTGACTCTGCAGAAAGATGGTGACCTCTGTGCACAATGCACAATGTACCTCAGCATCTACTGACCCCGCTCTGTCATTTTATGTGGGTTAAATTCTAGGCTAAGACTTTATTACTTCAGGCTGTTTTTAGTTTACTATATTACTACATTTATATGCTGTTCATGTTTCTGTGCTTGTTCTTCCTGTGTTACTGTGAGTTAAAGATAAATCGGGGGCATTGGTTGAGATGAACTGCCCCTGTGTGGACAGTAGTGGCACTGTATCATGGCTGACCCTTGAAAAGGGTGCAGTAATGTATATGTGACAAATACTGGCTTCTGTTGTGTGACTGTGTGTGATCTTAACAATATCCTTTCATGCTGTTTCTACCCAAATCGCTATTTTATGCTTTTTAACAATAAATAACAACCACGGTGACATAAATTCAGTTTACCACAACCTGATTTATTGTACTAACACTGAAGTTGACAGAACATAATGGATTTCATCCTTCACGTGTCTAAAGAACGTTAAAACATTGATTTCATCTTCATGGAATTATTAAATTTTGTGACTACATCTAATTAGAGTGTCTGGAAAAGACTCGGAAAAAAACTTGTGGTCATTCTGATGTTTATAACAAAGTACATAAAAAATATTCAATTAATATGTAAGTTTAACGTGAAACGCTTTGCCATCTCTTAAGCATGTATCCAAGCAGTAGTGCACTCTGATTAATTAGATTAATTTTGTCTGTGACTCATAGAAGAAGTTGTTGTATGACTGGTTCCCTGTGTGAAGGAAGTTGTGTAAAACCACAATGACAAACTTGACACCTGTTGATTCGTATCATGAAGTCTGACATTAAACCTGACTAGGACTGACACTGAGATAAAAAAAAAAGAGTACTTCAAAATGGCTTCATTAAACCCTGAATGTCTGATATGTAACATCTCACAGAAATGTCTTGCCTAGATATACAGGAAAAACTCCAGTCTTGCTTTAGTTTAGCACCTTAGTGTGTATACAATAGAATTCAGGTAAATCTGTTAAAAATACAAAAATGTACCAAATGACAACTTGTAGTTTAAACATAAAATTTTGAAGTGTGTGTCATTTAACTTTACTATAGTGTCTTCTTGTTCCCTTCTCCCAAATCCACTGGTACAATATGGAGTGAGCATGAAAATGAGGGTGCAACCCACATATATTTTTCTACTGAACCTGAAGAATCAGCCATCGAATTTAAGACCATATATGTAAGATACGTACTACAAATTCAGATAATAACCCCAATGACTAAGCCGACTCCAATAACACACCAACTTCCCCTTTATACCAGTGTGAACTAAAGTCACCCCATCTCTCTCAGCAGACCCACCGAATGAAACGTTCAAAGAAGCTGGATTTGGACAGTTGGGAGTAATCTTTGCCCCTGAAAATAGCTGTCTGGTCTCCCAGAGCGAGCTTTGTCAGGACTTCCATGTCAATAGCTTCATCCTTGCCCATGGCGATGACAGTGGGCACAGCCTCTGCTCGGCGCATAGAGCTTATTCCTTCCTCCAGATTCTTCTTGTCGGTGATTCCATCAGTGATAAAGACAAAGGAGATTTCTGCGTTGGGGCGAGCCAAGCGAGTGGTTCCACTCAGTAGGATGCTGCTGACACCATTGATGATGGCACTGCCTACGTTGGAAGACGCATCCATGTACTTCATGCTTGCAAGTCCATCAGAGATAACGGTGAAATTGTGTGTAAGTTTGAAGACCACCTCCTGACGGTTTTCTCCACCGTACTGTAGCAGAGCAACACGGGCATTATTTTTGTCCTTGGCACCTTTCGCCAATGTCAGGCGATGAGCTACATTCTCAACGAACTCACGGGCGCGCTGAAAGTTATCTGAGCCCATGCGCTCAGAACCATCCAGCAAGAACACAAGGTCAACAGGGCGCTGAATGCAACTGGCCACTGCTGGCTCTGTGGGAGAGAAATACAGAATATTGATCACAGATTACCAACTCCAGACAAAACCAAAGAAGTAAGTTTTGATGTATTTGTTGAAAACATGCCTATTTGAGTCTTACAGTGATGACACCATGGGCTCTGTAGTGTGATTCCCTGGTTTCAGGCAGAACAGAAAAGCTAGATAGCTAGCTTTCTACTGCTAATAAGGCATGACTTTGCTTTGTGCTTTGCTTTGACATTCAGCTATACCAGAATATACAGAAGGACAACTGCTCCAGCGAGAAGAGGAACAGGATGCAAGCACTGCACAAATAACTGATATTAGCACAAGCAGCTAGCATAATTTTATCTAGCAGTAGCACATGACCTTGTGTTCATGACCTTACTATCCATCGTACTAGTGGCTAGTGGTCACAAGTTCTCCTACCTCAGTTCGTCTCCTTTTGTTCCAAGGATGGAGCTTCTCTGCTCTCCATTTTGTACTACATACAGAAAGAAAGGCCCTTTTCTTTAGCATCTTTTCTGATGCTAATTGTTACACTGAAAGCCAAGGTGCTGCCCAGGCAGATGCTATGAATACTTTTTTAAGCTGAAAAAAAGTTAGATAGCTGAATGCGTCAATTATAAGTCTATTATTTGCAGAGCTATATAGGTTTGTTAAAGCGATATAAATCTTGTTAAAGTGAAATAAAGACCATGTTAGTTAACTAGCCAGTCAATAATGTTAAACTCTATGTTAAACTATCATGCCAGTTTTACTGATAGTTAGATACTTCGCTCCAATTTGATAATGCTGATCGTATGCACTGTGTGACATTTGAGAAAAGAAAACAAAAGAAAAGACAAGAAAAGAAAACTCTTCCAGGATATCACAATGTTATCCCGATACCACTGTGTGTGTGTGTGTGGGTTGCACTGACATCTCAATCTCACTCAATCCTTGTGCAACAGAACAATACATACCATAACAAAGTATATCATATGCTAGTTTAATGCATTTGTTTGCAATATATGTTTATTTAATATGTTCTTGCAGTCTTAGAGCTCCTTTTTTTAATTGCACATTTATTGTACAGCATTATTACAAACACTAATGGTCGTCATTATCAGCAACAACTTGTATTTGCCACTTTCAGATTTTAACCGTAGTCACAGTCAGAAATGATTCCCCATGTTTTTTTAAATTGTTGACCTCACAGGTTTTCAGCTAGCCCATTTTTTTCCAATCTTTAATCCTACAATGTACTCAAGGGTAATTTAAATGTATAGCTGAACTTAAAGTAAATGAAAAATTATTGTATGAATAGAAATGGCAGTGATGTTATATATTTTAATAATGAAAGCAAAACATGTATTCTGTAACTACTTTTAGGCCGTAGAGGAAATTAGGCTCATCGATCGGTACTGTGCAAAGTGCAAAACTTTATCAAAAAATCATGGAATCGTTTACTCACAATGCAATATTTACAAATAGCATAAGTTTTGGTTCACTATAGCATCACTATGGTATTTGTGGCTATTTGGTTATCACAGTAAATCCTTCTGCAGATCCACAAGGCCTCCTGTATCCTGAGAGTTTAAGCAGCTTAGCTCAGATGCCTCAAGGATGCCTCAAGGATGCCTTAATTTGATCTCTTAGCCATGTTCAAGTATATACAATACAACAATGTAAATGTATATGAAAAAGCAGCAGGAACTGAGGTCAGGAGAAAGAGGCTTCCATCGTAATAATCATAAAGTTTCCACTAAGTAAAAAAAAAGAGTCATGGTTAGTTCATTATCATGCTTAGTACTGATCACCTGACTGGCCATTCTGCATTAGTGCTCACATTTTAGCCCTGAATACAGCTGTCTAAAATGAATGTTAGTTCAGCAAGCTTTAGATGCTTTTAGTAATTAAAATTTCATTTTTTACATAACCCTACAGCGAGGCCAAGAGCAACCAGTTTTCACCATAGGCACTTTCGGACAGCCAAGTTTGGCCAAATAATGAGCCAGCATTGCCTAACACAACCCCAAGGCTTTGTTAGGGTCACCCAGGAGATCGCCATAGACAACTCTGAAAGAGTCAATGAACAAATTAGTCCACTGCTGTTTCTCTGGCCCGATGGCGAGCTTGGCTCTCTGGGCTGTGTAGGCCATTGTGGCTACAGCCATGGTGTAGGCATCGGGGGTCTTGACCTCCTGCAGAGAGCTGAGTAAGTCTGTGACGTTTGAGATAGTTGTTGGGACAACGCTGTTTGTCCCTTCCTCTGCAAAGAATCCATGCATGCTGTGCCCATTCCCATGAGAAGACACATCTGCAAGTGAGCAGCGAGACAATAGTTTTAGGAGTCTCCAAGCGACTGGCTCCGCTCACAGAGCGCAGTGCAAACTATGCTTGGACTGACTGGTTAAATGATTTAAACTTTTATTAAATGGGCAAATTTGATTAATATTTTTTTTGTTATTTTGGAGCCATTAATTCATCATATGGACATTAATACCAGTATAGTAGCTATTTATGGGGCTATTTTATTTTTTTATGCTTTACATGACACATTTGAGAATTACATTTGAGGAAAAAACAGTAAAGCTGGTTTAGTTTTAATGAGACATCACAAGAATATTAAGCTTCTTATAGCATGTTGTCATTATTTACTTTAATATTAGTCTTTATTCATCATTAGGTTAATTGTTTCTCCTTGCATCAGTATTATTTCCTTTTCTACCTTTTTAATATTATTACCACTCCACTGTTTGACCTTGAAATATATTTCAATAATCTAATTTTCATGAATTTAATTACTTTTTGAAGGGACAGACTGCAAAGTTTTTCCAGGGACCCTGTTAAAATGAAAAATCTTACCCGATTTGCATGGAAGGTCAGGGCAGACAATCACTGGGTCTAAAACAATAAAAAGAAACTCATGAATATCTACATATTACAGAGCAGCTGAAAGGGGATATGAAAGCATGATGTATAACGGCAGTGAGGCTAATGCAGATAGACAACTTACTTGGGCACAGAACAGTCTCAATCCTGTCAATGAATTCCTCAGCCACCAGGTCAGCAAACCGCTTCATGCCCATCACCCTATCTTGCTTGTCACAAGCAATGGACTTCAAGCTCTCAGATTCCCCTTCCTTTTCAAACATGTCTCCAACACCAATGGCATTTACATCAATGCTGTTATCCGTGCAGAGGTAACCTAGCAGTGTGTCTTGATCACGTGGATCAAAGCGACCATCTGTGATCACCACCACTGTCACTTTAGCCTTGGAGCGTCGACTATCACGGATCAGGGTATCGTAGGCAAATTTCAGCGCAGATGGAGTCCATGTGCCACCAGCAATCCACTCTAGGTTCTTCACGGCATCTTTGAAAGCTGTCAGGGAATCAATCTTGGAGTCGTTTAGCTGGATGGCCTGGAAGGTTCCACTGTGACTGTACTGGACCACACCAACACGTGTTCCTGAAAAAGAAAAGACAGCACAATTTTAGCAGCCTTAAAGACAGAACATGCAAGTACATGCAAGAATGTACATGCAAGGTATGTCTTTAGGTTATCATAGGTGTAGATGTAAATTGCGCCTGCCTGTCTCTGAATGCGGGTCCTTAGCTATTGAGCCCAATCTGTTGATGGTGCTGATTACAAAGTTCTTCTCCAGGGTGAAGTTTGTTAGGCCCACACTCTCAGAGCTGTCAATCACAAATACAATATCCAGTGCCCCACACCTCTTCTCACAATCTGGAACAGCACATGGAGGAGAATGAAGCGAGTGAGTGAGTGAGTGAGTGAGTGAATGAGTAGACGAACATCAAAGTAGTTTTTATTCACTTTATTTTAGAGTGACACAGGAACAGTGACTTACCACAACACCCACAGGTCTCTCTGATATAGTTCATGACATCACATTCCTGAGGAAATGTAAGAGAATCAAATTACTAAACTAAACCTCTGAAACACCATCAAAAGTTAAATCCTGAAAATTAAAGACTCAAGGACTGTACTTACTGTAAGGCCTGGGTCTCCCTCTGGACCACGATCACCCTGTCAAAAAGAAGGAAGTGGAAAATCAAAACATCTTTAACTGAATTCAAGATTTTTCTTCTTGTAGGGCATTCAGTGGATGTTTAGCATTAACATATTCATTGGCATATACTCAACAACCACTTTATTAGGAATGCTTGTACACAGAATAATTCATGAGATGATCTAATCAGCCAATCACATGGTAACAGTGCAGTACCAGTCAAACATTTGGACACACCTCAACTTTAGAGTTTTTTCATTATTTTAAAATGTTCTGCATTGTAGATAAATACTAAAGTCATCCAAACTATGAAGAAACACATATGGAATTTAGTAAACAAAAAAGTGTTTAAAAAAAAACAGAATATGTTTATATTTTAGATTCTTCAATGTAGGAACCTTTTGCTTAGCACATCTTGGCATTTTCTCAGTCAGCTTTTCTCAGTAGTCACATGGAATGGCTTTCAGTTAATAGCTGTGCCTTGTCAAGTTCATTTCTTGAATTTCTTGCCGTCTTAATGTGTTTGAGACATTAGTTGTGTTGTGAAGAAGTAGAGTTTACAGGTATACAGTGAATAGCCCTATCTGAGTAATGTTCTAATCCATATTACAGCAAGAACAACTCAACTAAGTAAAGAAAAATTACAGTCCATCATTACTGTAAGAAATGAAGGTCAGTCAGTTGAGTTTGGGATGAGCTGGAGCGCAGAGTGAAGGCAAAGTACCTCTGGGAACTCCTTCAAGACTGTTGGAAAACCATTTCAGGTGATAACGTCATGAAACTGATTGAGAGAATACCACGATTGTAAGAGCAAAGCTGTAATTAAAGTATTTAATCATTTATAATGTAGGAAAAAAAGAAAACCTTTGACTGGTACTGTATAAAATCATGCACATACACACCAAGAGCTTCCATTAAGGTTTACAGCAAAAGTCAAAGTGGGGAAAATAGTGACCTGACCAACTGAGCCATGATGGTACATATCTGTTCTTAAAAGTGCTTAACAAATGCAATTGAATTGAATTGAATACAGAGGACACAACAGTAAAGACCACATTAGGCGCCATAGGTGTTAGCCATGAACAGGGATCTGAGGCTACAGGGGTCAGTGCTGGCACATGATTGGCTGATTGTATGAATAAGCAGGTGTACAGGTGTTCCTAATTAGGTAGACAGTGACCATATTATGCCTATATAATTTCTGTTTATAGTACTATAGTCTATTATCTATTAACATATCTCAGTATTGACCAGTAGATTTACTTACTTCTCTACCTGGGTCTCCTTTAGGCCCCCTTAGTCCAGGCTCACCTTGAGGTCCAGGCTCTCCCTAGAACATAAAGAACATCCTTATTCTTTGATCCCACCAAATCACCCATGCACGCTTTCTCTAGAGCTCTGAACCTGGAGAAAATTCAATCTAGGAGATGAAGGTTTGCTCACAGGCTCTCCTGGTAATCCTTTATTTCCTGGCTCTCCCTTTTGACCACAGTCTCCTCTGCTTCCACGAGCTCCAGGTCTACCTTTATCTCCTAGGTCACCCTGCAGAAGATAATTGAGATATTAAGTTGCAAGAATGGCATTATTTAAAGTGACATAAAGCTCACATGCTGAACTAAACCGGAGTTACAGTACCGTCGATCCTCTTGGCCCTGGGTAGCTGAATCCTTGTCTGCCCCGGTCACCCTGCCATGTGGTATTAGATACAATAACATGCGCTTAAAACATATGAAAATATAATGATAAACATAGAAACAGAAACGGCTCAGCTAACAAATTATCAAATTTAGAAGATTAGCAGATTAATCAGATTAATTAATATCAGTATCTGAGTAAATACGTCTCTGCATTAAGATCTGGACTTAACAATAACGCTTTCAAGATGATAAACAAGATGCCTAGATTTGAAGCACTGATTCAAGCAAGAAATAATGAGTACGTTTTTACATTACAGCGCTACCAAATCAAGATGTATTTTGTGTTTTACACATATGTATTGTACAAAAGTTTGGACGTATAATATTGTGCAACATGTGCATCCTCTTTATTATTATTATTATTATCATTATTATTATTATTATTATTATTATTATTATTATTAAGGTATCAGTAGAGTATGTTATAAAATGAATGAATGAATTGGTATTTAAATGCAATATTCAGAAATGTTAGCATAAATGTAAACACAAAATTAGCATGAGTGCTGTCTAGTTCATCTCCAATACATATTATATTATATTATTATTTGTTTGGTATTTTATTTAATTTAATAAAGCGCTCAATTATTTTGAGATTTGCTGGAATGTTGGATGTACGTTTGGTCCTGGGGGTCCTGGGTCGCCTCTCGGGCCGGCATCACCAGGGTCACCGCGGCTTCCCTACCGCAAAGAAAGACCTGTTAAGATTTCTTCATATTTGAACAATTTAGGATTTTTGGAGCTGTTCACATTCAACATTCTCACTGCAGAGTTACACGGTAGATTGTCTAGTGCTGTGGTCTTACATTTCTTCCTGCCTCTCCTACTTGTCCTGGTGGACCTCTTGGACCTGGAAGTCCTGAATCTCCCTAAACACATTCAGAAAATGCTTCAGCTCGGCTCTGGATGCATTAATAATACTAGTAAGAATAATAATAGTAATCGTTGTACCTTGGTTCCTTTATTTCCTGATTCACCTGGAAACCCTCTTTGACCTTCAGATCCTGGTTCACCCTGAAACACATTTCTCTCTTATATTTAATTCAGTGGAATGAATTGATGAGCAAATATAATTCTCCTAATACACAAGACAAAACCAGTGAGCACCTACCTTTTCTCCCTTTGGCCCATTTGGTCCTTGACTTCCCTTTGGTCCATAGTCTCCTCTTCTTCCCTAACAGGACAAAAGAAATTATCAGTTGAATGTCCACATCACTGTGGACAGAGAGACATGGCATGACAAAATAACATTTTCACTTACATTGTCACCTTTAGGACCAGGACCTCCAGCGGTACCCTGGAAAATGAAATAAGTGTTATGAGATGGAGTATATAGTAGTGTTATAGCAGGTGAAAATGCAAATACTAACTTTAGGGCCCTTCTGCCCTGGGACGCCTGGTGTGCCTGGACTTCCTCTTTCACCCTGCAGGAAGTATTATTATTATTATTATTATTATTTTTATTATTATTATTATTATTACTAATATAAATTCATTAATTATTTTCTGTCTTTGCTTTATTTTATGTACCTTAGGACCAGGATCTCCTGATGGGCCAGATGGCCCTGCTCTTCCAGGTCGACCTGGATCTCCCTAGTAACAAATGGGATTTCAAATCACTGCACAGTTGAAATAAAAACTTTTTTTTCTGTCAAATGAATCTAATACCTTCTCTCCAGGACTTCCTTTTGGGCCAGTGTCTCCTACATCTCCAGCATAACCATCAGGACCCTGTTATTAAAGTAAACAAATATCATTATACAGTGTCTGTCTTTTGTTTACATTATTGTTGTTTACATCATGCACATACCTTGTCACCTGGATCACCTTTACAGCCAAGAGCTCCAATGCGGCCAATTTTGCCCTGCAACAAATGATTATGTTTGATTTTTAATCAATGACTCAAATTCTGAAATACTTCTTAACTTATCCATTTCGGTCTAACATGCTCACCTTCTGGCCATCAGTGCCATTGCGTCCTGACAACCCTGCAACTCCCTAGTAAAAAAAGGAGAGATCGAATAACATAGTGTCACTTGAAAGTGCCACAACCAAAACTTAATAATTAAGTGTTTTAACTGGATTAAATGTATGAGCTACAAAGACAGAATATGACCTCACCTTCCTTCCTTGTGAACCAATTTCTCCCTATGATTAAAAGCAATCCAAATAATTTAATAAATATTTGCATGTATTTGCATTAAATATTTAATTCTGATAGTTATTATAGGTCATGTAAGTATCCTACCTTTTCACCTTTGGAACCACGTTCTCCCTAAAACAGGAGCAGATGAATACAGAAAAATTATTGTCAGACCCATGTAATATTTCTAATTGACATTAAAGATGGTGAATGTATAACCTACTTACTTTTGGTCCCGGGTAACCAATAGGACCTTCAATACCAGGATCACCCTGCAGGTAAACACAGATTATAGAGCTATAGGTCCATGTCCATCATAAAACTCAACTGGCAGTCCTGATTCCTTGAGGTTTTATTACAATCCCAGAGTTTTGCATGCAGGAAGTACACTAATTGTATTGAATGCAGTTAGCAAATCTAATATGTGTAAAACAAGTAATTAATAGTATTTAAAATTTACAGTTGACACTACATGCTTGTTTAGTACCTTTGTAAATAAATTACATAAATGAAATATGTTTCTATGGTAATATGCATACATCCATAGAACACTTAACAATACTTACTAATTAAATGAATTAACATGCAGCAGCTCCAAAACTGTTGTGTCCCAAATGCCTATATTATTTATATATCACTAATATTATATAGTGACGTAACCTCTCCATCTTAAATCTTCCTAAATTGCTATAATGAAGAAAGGATAATTAATAGAATTAATAGCCATGATAAATATATTCATTTCCATTAGGCAGATTTATTAAGTTGATGTTCGAGTTTAGTTTGTACTCACAGGGTGACCTATATCACCTTTGGGACCCGGTTGACCACTTTCTCCTTTGGCGCCCTGTAACCAGCATTAAAGAATTAGAGAGCACATTCCAACTTAAATGGCATAAGAGCATCTGCACTGGCAGTAAATGATTGTGAAGAAGTTACCTTCTGTCCCCTGGGACCTTGTGGACCAGGAGGTCCAGGTGTTTGTAGGCATTTCACACTGTAGCACTGTTAAAGGTCAAATACGGCTGTGAATATTCATGCATTCGTATAAGGATCTATGACTAATAATAAAATTGTGGGATGATTTTGGTATATTACAAGATGATTGAAGGGGTCTTACCTCTTGATAAGCTTGATGCAGCTGGAGAACAACAAAAAAGAAGATTAAAACTTTTACACACACTCACTTAAAAGAACACTATAAAGAACACACAGAGTGAAAGGAAAACATGCTCTGCCCAAATTGCATTTAACTCAGTTTCATAGAGAAGCACAGGGAACGGTGGAAGATGTTACCATGGTGTTGTAAATGCGGTCAATATGCTCTGTTAAAATCTCAGGGCGTCCTTTGGAGAGATCGACAGCCATGTAGTTGCTGCGGTAAACCCCAACAGGAGAATTAGCAATTTCTCTAAGGCCTAGTTCCTCCAGGGAGTTGGATGACGCTATGGAGAATATCTTAATGCCCTTGTCCCGAGCCCGCTCTGCTGCCACCTTGATGCCTTCACAGGGGCTCCCGGTCACATGGCCGTCTGTGATGACGACTGCAAAGCGCTGTGTCTTGGGGCTCGTAGGAGGAGGATTTTTTATCATAATCTCCTCACTCATTTTCCTGATGGCGCAGTCGATGAAGGTACCCTTGCCTAAGTAACGGATCTGCTTTAATTTATTGATGAAGTCCTCCTTGGTGGTGAGTCTGCTAATGATTGGCTGCGTCATGGAGAAGTGGAGTCCACCTACAGACCAGGTAATCTTCACCTTGCCCTTGTACTCTACATCTTCCAGCTTTTCAACAAATTTCTTGGTGAAATTTGTCACACTGTCAACCAGGCTACCGGGCGGAGGCTCCTGCAGAGCAATGGTCTCTGATGTATCAATAACGAAGTACAGGTCTATGGGGCATTCTTCAATTGCTGTAGAATATAGCACATGCAGAACCTCAATTATAAATATCATACAATATCGCCAGCATATATTATACAAGCTATTTATTAATTTACTGTAAATGTATAGGGTTGTATTTACTGTGTAATAAAGCAATATATTGCTAATATGTTAAACCTCAAATTATCTCTGTATTTAAACCATTTTTTTTTATGTAAATGTATTATTGTAACTGTAGATTACTTGCCAGACTTTGGAGCAAATGCAAGAAAAAAAAAGTAACAATTAATAAGTCAAGCTGGTCAGAAGAAGTGGGCAGTACTCACTGTGACAGTCTGCCGCCTGGCCAACTGATACCATGTACAGTAAGCACAGGATAATCACTTTAAACAACATCATCCTCCTCTTCCACATCCCTGAAGAAAAACACATGCTCAGTAATACTATAGTGCTACAGCTTTAGTGCTAAAATCTTAAACACTTAAAATCAAAGGAAAGAATTTTGAAATCAAAACAACAAGTAAAGACTTTAAGTAAAGTAGTTAGTAGTTTAATGCAGAAAATGATTACTTTCCATCAAAATAGCACAGAAGCATATTTTCCATATCAGTTTAAGTAATTTATGTAAAAATGCATTAAACAGGAGCATATGCTGTATTGAAGAGCTTTAGAGACTTTTTCCCAGGAACTGTTGTCTTCATTTTTGCTCATGGAAAGGGCTTAGATAGATAGATAGATAGATAGATAGATAGATAGATAGATAGATAGATAGATAGATAGATAATGTCTGACAATTTAATTCCTGGAATGGCCACATAATGTCACCATGTGATTACTCACCTGGTTCCAACCTAATCACAACATGGAGACACCACATGGCCATTCAGGGAATTAAATTGTCGCACCTTGTATACAGCCATCTTATAATGATACAAGTATAACAGTCTGATCAGGATCAGCTTGGTCAGTCAGGAAAATCTGATTTTCGTCAGTAACTGCTATGTCTCATATTTATACCTGATTGTTTCATACATCTTGTGAATCAGGTTTATAGTATATGGGATTATAAACAGGAATGGTCTTACAAACATCAGGCATCTATCTCCTATCATATGACAGACACCAACCAGGGAATTTGAAGGGTATCACATGCTTCCTCTAAGAAGCCAGACAAGCACATGTTATTGAATAGTTGCTCATGCAACATCAGGGGTTGGTGTAACACACTCTGAGTACCCACTTCTGCATGCATCAGCTCACAGGCACTAATGATTGGTTAATTATTGCTATGATTGACAGGGCATAGAGATTATAACTCCCCCATCCCACCCAACAACCCCAAGAGATCGGCCATTTGCCCAATGGACAGCTAATCAATTCACCACTGGATTCATCACTTCATAATCTCACAAAACCTCCATTACACCTCCATTACATATCAGCATTGCCTCCATCACACCAAGCTTCATCTCACTTATAATGCTCACCAATGAGTCTCTGTATATATGCATTCTTCTTGGCTGCTTCAAGACCTCATCATAGCTGTAAACTGGTGTAAAACCAAAAATGCTATACAAAAACAAACTGAATTTAACTGATATTGTCATGCTTCCTGAGATGAGAAGCCTATTCAGTCATTGCAGTTCAACTTCACACTCAATAAGTAGGTTGATGATATGTATATACCTACTATATACTCATTCAGTGCTGAACACCATCTGTAAGACTCCCTGACAGGCAGACAGCAGTATGGCTTGGCAAATGCATATCAGATGCACTCAATGTTGGCAGAGAACAGAAGGATTTAATCTGTCCTGAAATCTAGGCAAATGGTCAAACAATTTCCTTTAGTCAGACATAAACATCTGACACCGATCTGACACCTCACTGCTTAATTAAAAAGGAAATTTAGCTCCTCTTTCAGATGTGCAATTTTATTGGCATCATTGAAATTGGATGTTATAAGAAATCATTTTAAAAATGGCTTGCTTGTGTATGATGGTCTCTGGCTGCTGATATTTGAAGTCCAAAGACATAATACTAACCCCTAGTACTTTGTATGTTGATTTTTCATATCAGACTGGGACAAAATGTGATCTCAGTGACTGTGGCATGGTTGCTGGTGTAATATGGGCTGGTTGGATTATTTTGTGAAAATAACAACCTTTGTAAACTGTAAGAGTTTACAAAGGATGGAGGCAAAGAAAATTCCAGTGCAGAAGTTGAGGCTATTAGCTTCTCAAGTTGAGAAGATTAGCCTTAATTCTCATTTGTTTCTCATTTATTTATGTAACACCTAAATACATAAAACAACACCCTTAATTTTATCCATAACCTTTTTCTCTTTTGGCTGCTCCCATTCCTTGGGGTTGCCACAACAGATCAAGTCTGCATCTTGATCTAGCACAGGCTTTATACTGGATGCCCTTCTGATGCAACCCTCCCATTAACAGGCAGTGTGTGTGCACTGCATCCCTCAGTGCCTGGGTTGAGCAGTGGGCTCAAGGACCCAACAGCAGCAGCCTGATTTTAGGACTCAAAATCTTGACCTTTATTATTTAATCCATAATAAATGTGAATAAATACCTCACTTTTGTAGCTCAGTGGTTAAGATGCTGGACTACTGACCAGAAGGTCCTAAGTTCAAATCCCAGTACCACCAAGCTACTACTGTTGGGCCCCTGAGCAAGGCCCTCAACCCTCAACTGCTCAGTTTTGTAAATGAAATAAATGTAAATCACTCTGGATAAGAGTGTCTGCCAAATACTTTAAAATAAAGGTCAGTTTACATGGGGAGCTTTTATAATGGATCTTTTAGCAACACACATGCTCATTTATTCAACCAGCTGCCTCAAAAAGCAAGCCACACACTTGTTTTTTTTAAGAAAAAGACAGCAGCTCCCCTAGTTCTACCTCTTAATAATGCATTAATTCAAACCCTAGGCCTTTTTACATTTGCGGCACCCTGCACCTTTTTAATACCCTAAATATACAATATATCCTTAATTATCCTCATAGAAATTAGTGTGGATGGAATGGAATGTATGAACAAATCGGAGTGTAATTCATTCAACTTAAGTACAACATCAAAACGAGCAAAGTTGAAGGAAGTGATGAATTTACTTCAGCTGAGTGGAAACAGGCTCCCGCTTACATATCACACCCCCCTAATTATCTTTATATACATCTACTTTACATTAAAGATGCCTTAATGTATACCACTGTAGCAATGTAGAACAATTTAGCCATCAATACAGTCAGACCATTGACGTTGTATGTGTCATTGGTCAGTATAAAGTGTCTGCATTGTAGCTAAACCCAACATTCCTGCCATGGGGTATAGACACCATCATACAGTAAATTAACAAATCACTCAACTTGTCCTGTGTCCACTGAGGGCTCTCAAGTGCTTTATGGAAGTAACTGGTCAGTTGTTTTAGGGAGCCATAATAGGACTAAAGACAAATTTGCCCAGAGGGTAAAGGAAGTGCCTGAGTAAGCAAACTTATCTAGCAAAAACATCTAGAAAATACACTCTTATTTTTGTTCAGAACTAAACAGCTGTGAAGTGGTAACATTTACCACATTTTATTCTATCAGAACCTGTTACAACCCTCTGTGATGACTTTCCTTTATAATCCTATAAATTAAAAATCCTATAAAAATATTCTTATAAATCACAAGTGGTGCCTAGAACAGTTAAGTCAAGTCTAATGGGTTTTTCCTGTCATTCCTATATGTAGTATTTCTATAGGATTACACAACAGTGTGAGAGTGCAGGACTATAAATATACTCAACACTGTGTGCAGTGCTTCTGCCCAGTACTGGTCAAAGGTTCATGGTGCTTCTTTGATGTAAATGGACTTATTAACGAGCTAGACATTTTAATTCACATTTACAAACCATGAGTTGACACTAAGCACCAATCACCAAGTTTCCCATGTTTGCAATTGCAGTTTATTGTTATTACTTAGCCTAGGTACTCCAATTACTAGAATTGATATATACAGTATTTATATTCTGAAGATTTAAATGCAAATCAAACCTTTTCATATTGTTTAAATGTTATGCTCAACTTTACTGTACCTGTACTAGACCAGACCAGACTTTGATCATACAGCAATATAATGATATAATGGTGATATTGTTTTAAATTGTCATGTTTTCACAATCACTGTGGGTATTGCAGTGTTTAAAAAACGAAAGCTGCTGATTTAGTGTTGAAATTTAATTCCTTGCATTTTGTGTTCACTGATGCAATTCACTGGCATTAAATAAAAACGTATAACAAAAAATAGTAAAAAATTAGCTTTTCAAGTCTTATACACAGCAAGAATTGGCAAAACTGCAACAATTAGTATATTCAATTCCCAAAGTATACACAATTCAAAAGTATAATTAAAATAAAATGTGATGTGACCCACCTTTGCTTTTGAGAGTGTTGCAGGCATCAATTTCTAAATTTGTTAATATTCAACAATCCTTTTGTCTGTTAAACAAAGCTTCAAAGCTTACAATTAAAGGTTTACATTTCATTATTTTTCTGTGGGGTTAATAAGGGCCTATGAACCATTTCACTGCTAAACCAAGAAGCAGGAAAACTAGTATAATTACTAAACTCAAAATCTGACCTTCCAAAATCTAAACTCCAAAATTGTGAACACCATTGTCAAGTATAAAACATTCATAATATTATTCATATTTTGTTTTACAAAACTTGCAACCCCCAACCCACACAGTGCTGCCAAAAATATCTGGCTGGGTCATCTTTTTGCAGTTGCATTTACAAGTATAATGTCTTGATATGGCAATACAATCGCAACCAAACATAAAAAAAAAAAAATCACCCAATAACAAGTGGATATTTCATCTAGGTGAATTTTGACCTAGATTGTAATTCATTTATGGAATTCATAAGCCTCTGTCTTTTGAGCCAATAGAAAACAAGTAGGTGGCCATCTTGACTGCCTGTAATCATCTGATTATGAATATGACTGGCAAGGAACATTGGGTGATTTAATTAATGACTGTGTTGGATCCGGGCCCTTCCCAGCTGCCTCTTGGCCCCTTAAGCAAGACCCTTCATTCTCAACTGCTCATCAGCGTTAAGTACAATAGTTTAAGAAGGCTTAGTTTTAGTGGATTTAAAGACTGTAGATGAAACCAGTGAAGTGCACCAGTGCAGACTGGGCCTAAGCTCCAATACACTGGTACTAAACAGAATGAGAATTAAAATGTATTACAACATATAACATGTAAATGTATTAAAACAGTAGTCTGAATCAGACTTGAGTCACAGGACATGAAGTAAAAATACTGCTGTCAAGGCTGAATCTGAACAGTCAAAGAGCCATGGCTAAACCATCAAATGTGGAGTTTTTTTTTTTTTTTTCACATTCTTTGCACAATAGTCCAACTTTACTGATGCACATTCTCGCCTGTTTATATGAGCCAGCCTGCATTCTGCAAAATCACAGAGTTTCTGGTTTAGTATTTCCATGCTCTTGATCTGAGCAAGTCCAAGTCTTTGCATTTTGCTGTTACAAACTAGTGGAGTTGATTAATCCTAGACAAAATGAAGATCATGCACAGTATTGTGTTCAGTCACATGCTCAGAATTTTTCTTCTGAGTTTTACAATATTTTAAAACAAAACACAATAATTTGTCTTTTTTTTTGTTGCAAGCATACCAACCCACACATACACACAGAAGAAGGCTTGAGAAAACACAGCTAGTGGTTCTATGGAGAATCCTTTCTCCATCATCCTGCCTGTAAGAATTCCTAGGAGATGGCAAAGATTTAAAACATCGGCACTCACCTCACCTCACCTCACCTCACCAAACTCAGAGCTGGATCTTCAGGATATCCGGAAATAATTAGAATATACAGTCTATCAAGAGTACATTCCGGCAAAAAGTGAAGCTGGAAAAGAGCAGGGACTCTTTGCAGAAGGCAAGAGGACTCACTGAGTGTGTGTGTTAGTGCATGCCTCCTCCCTGAAACTCCGTCCTTCTTTGTGTGCACTGGTGGAGAACTTTGTGCACACATGGGGGAGCTGTGTTTCCACACAGCCGAGCCCTGAGCCCTCTCCCATTTTACATTTCCTTCCCTTCTATGTGGAGTAATACTTGAGATGGCGGGACCCGGACAGGTTCAGAAAACATTTAACAATTAAATGTTTATTCATCCTCCCACTTGACTTCAGAGTTGGTCACCTTCACACCTTGAAAGGTCTGCCATAGCCATGAGATTCTGACTGTAGGAATGGTTGATGTACACAAAATACATGCATACACTACAGTACATACACCACTATATGGCCAAAAGAATGTAGACACCTGACCATGTCGTTCTGCGGTTCTGAAGACATAGCCTGCTAAGGATGCACTGGAAGAACTCAAGTGTCCTGCACCCCTGAGCCCCCTGACCTCAACTCAACTGAACACCTTTGGGATGAACTGAACGCCGACTGCATTTGCACAACATGATCAAACCTACAACATTAAGTCTAACATTAAAAATCAGCAATTCATTGGTACTACACAGCATGAGAATTCAATTAAAATGTATTTTAAAGGGGTGGCACGGTGGCGCAGTGGATAGCGCTGTCGCCTCACAGATAACTTTCTCAAGCAGCACTTTTTAATATGGGTCCACACTTCATAACAACACTTCCTTGTTCAGGGCAGCACGGTGGCACAGTGAATAGCGCTGTCGCCTCACAGCAAGAAGGACCCGGGTTCGATCCCCAGGTGGGGTGACCTGGGAAATTTCTGTGTGGAGTTTGCATGTT
>JANCOA010000004.1:14362815-14374935 GCA_024363135.1 Leptodoras oyakawai | reverse complement strand
TTCACACACTAAGGGCCAATTTTTCCATCACCAATTCACCTACCTGCATGTCTTTGGACTGTGGGAGGAAACCGGAGAACCCGGAGGAAACCCACGCGAACACAGGAGAACATGCAAACTCCACACAGAAATTTCCCAGGTCGCCCCCCCGGGGATCAATCCCGGGTCCTTCTTGCTGTGAGGCGTGTGCGACAGCGCTATCCACTGCGCCACCATGCCGCCCACTGTGTTGGAGTCTCTGTCTCTGTCTCTAATTAGTTCTAATTAGTATTGCAGATGAGCTGACAAGTTTGTGGTATTCCCTGAATACCTTAAATCATCTTACATTCTTTGCATTTGGCAAAGGCCTTGTTTGTCTGTGAATTCTTAATTTTTTTTCTATTTTTCTAAAATCAGAATATTTCCACACCCATGATTTGCTACCAACAAGAAAGTATTTTGGCAGCTGTACTGCTTGGACAAGTGCTAGATTGTGGCTACAATTTTGGGGGCTTTAATGTGAATGCTAGCATGCAAGTAAAGCTTTTGATTGGTGGACTGCAACAAGCTTACACTGCTTACTGCCCCCTACAGCATAGGAGTGTATGTAGAGGAATCATACAAATAATGCTGGGACAGCTGGGACAAGCATGTATCAATGTTTCTGTGTCATATTGATGACACCAGTTTTGGCAAAATGTTGCATTGTTTGGCATGTAATGGAACTAAATTGGACATACAGAACAATTTAATATAACACCATCCAACAGTCACGATTACACAACAATTTTCCTCTCTACTGTCTGGATTCTTATTTGGGACAGCTACATCAATGGGGGCTTTTGAATAATCAAAACAGTAGGTTTATTAAAAAAAATGAGTCTTGTATTCAGTGGGAAAGAATGTCACAACTGAAAAAGTCTATTAAGAGTGCAGTATTATTGGGTGACTGGGTACTTCCACTGAGTCACCCCTTGATGCAAACAAGCTGTGGTTTTATGTGGTTTTGTTGCTTGTTTAGGCATCACTTGGTACTCTGGCCAGAGGAAACACAGGAGTTTCCTGAGTCTGACTTTGCTGACTGAGTAAAATAATGCGCTATGCGACATGCCGGACACAATATCTGAAATCTGTAACCTTTTACGGTATTTGTTGATTGTTCAAAGTAAGATATTTTTTTTGCAGTCATGGTGCATGATTATAATGAATAAGTAAAGGAGAATTCTCACACATCCTGCTGCAACCATGTGAAGTTCTTCTTCTTGCTTCTGTTTGCTGGTGGACAGCCAACTTTCAGTGTTTAGTACATGACTCACTTTTTCCACAGTGATGTTTACTACATTTAACCAGATTTCACTTTTTTTTCTTTAGTGAATCCCTGACCATATCCAGCTCTCCCAAGTTATAAGTGATTAAGCACATTCGGAACACACGTGTTGGCTTCAACTTTTACTTCATCTTAAAAAAAAAAAAAAAAGAAACTCATTCCCACTTCAGTACATTTTAAAAATAAAAACAATAATTAATATTTTTTTGTAGAAATCTCTTTTGAAGCTTTCTGTACTTTTTTCTCTTTTGCAGTGCAGCTCTTTTTTTTCAACATTACTTTCATCCGTCATCCTTAAAGTCCTTCTGGAGACGATCTCTTGCAGATGTTGGATCTTGTTGCTTGGAGACAGTGCAGCTGGGAATTGTTAGCCTAGTGTGTTCTGCCAGACCTCTGCCCCTTCCTAATCCAGTCCCACATCTACGAGCCCCAATTTTCATAGAATAACCAAAGTCTGCCCTCTACAATGTGTGTGTTTGTGTGTGTCTGAGTGGTATTTGCTTTCAGACAATCTGTAGTGAACTGTCAAATTTAGTATTAAAAATATTATAATGATGTATGTAACTGATATGGATTAAAACAAGCATGTAAGAAATTTTTCTTACATGCTCTACATACTTTTCTTAGATACTGTTAACATGAAGGTTCTGTTTGAGTTGTACAGCAAAATCTTCAAACCTGCCATATAGTAATATGCAGTCCCTTATACACAGTATGACCAAAAGTATGTTGTGCATCTTATTCTAGTAACACGTCTCATACCATGCATATATTTGTATATTTTTACATTTAAATTGTATTTAATTGTTCAACATTTTCCATACTTTATTTTATGTTTATTTTCTTTGTGTGTCTCTGTGTGCTGTACGAGCATGCTAATTACCCCTTGGGATCAATAAAGTGTTTTCACAACTCTTTTAGTTCAGCTAGTCTTTATAGATCAACAGCATCCTCACTTGACATGTCTGCATCCTACAGAAAGGCTTTATTAATGTTTTCAAGCTTGCTGTAGAAAGTTCCCAAATTAGCTGCTGTTTAGCTTGCTACTAGTTTTCCATATAGTCGTCCAGCCTTACCTCAGAGATACTTGGCATTCATCCCTGTACTGAGGGCTGTGAGTTTTCTCTGCATGAGAAAGATCACTATGATGCCTGCACAGTTTGTCTGGGGACAGTCCATCTTGGGAGAGGTGAGAGATGAATGCACCACATCAGGTCCCTGAGTTCATTTGTTTGTAGACAGTCTAGGCACCATCCCCACCATTTCAGTGAGCTGCCAAGAGCATGAACAGTGAAGCAAATAATTCCTTATTTGTTTTGTTGTGTTGCTCAAAGGCTAGACTGGGTTGTTGCCTGGACCAACAAACCTTATAGACTCTATATGCTTGGCAATGTGCAATCCTTCAGCATGGATTGGGTCAAGGATTGAAACCTGATTGAAATTTCATGGACACCAAATCTCCCCTTTGTTGCATTTCATCTGTGTAGCTCATACAGAGCTTCCTCTGTAGACAGCTGTCCTGTCCATTTCCCCCCTAAATGCTGTGCCAAAGAAACAGTGGCACTGTAGTTCTGCTGTTTGTTTTAGAACAAAGTGACCAAACTAGCTTGGAAAAAGTAAAGAATCCCAACTATAAACCTAACTTGGAGATCAACATTATAGGTACCCACAATCAGGAGGCATAAATCCTTAAAACCATTGCATTTTTTGTCTATACAGATGACCTGGATATGGCTTCACTTTGCCAAGGTTTTCTTGTGAATCTTAAAAAGAATATCTCAACCACATGTCAGAAAAATGTTTTATTACCAGTCAAGCATATCTGTTAGAACACACATCAACTCTTCAGAAATGCTTCCCTACATTTTGATGGTTGCAGTGTGTCCAAGTCCACTGATAACAGCAGTAAAGTTTTTTACATATGGTATGTTTTAACAGTATATCTTATCACATTGTGTTAATGCATAATGCTATTTTTTCATGGATCCAACCTGTAGCATGTTTGGCATTCATCCTTCCATTCAGAAAGTCAAGCCTGCTTTGTCAATGCTACATTGAAAGAAATCCAGGAGCACATGCTGGTTGTTTGGAAGTCTCTCACAGTGGTTTCAGTGACACATTTTCTCCCTTGTACTGAGTGTGGGTGGGGGCATTACCTCTGAATCTAAGTCGGCCAAGCTGAAGAAGAAGGTCTTCAGAGTAATGTTCACTGAGAGCTGTCCTAATTCAACTGAGACATTAAAGAATAGCTACAGCAGCGAAAGCTGAGGTATTGGAGAAGACTTTTAGATGACCTCAAAGATATCCCGGCTAACTGGAAAAGACAAAACCATGCACATCCTCTGTCTCTGACTCCTCTGACTCTGTTGTTCAGCAATGCAAGGATCACAATCAGGAACCCAGTGGACGTGTCCTCTCTTTAAAAAGACTGCCAGAAGTCCTTGGTGCGTGGGAGCCTATTTCTGTGGCTGAAGTTACTTTGGCAAAACTGAAGGTTGGATGATATTTGGATAGAGATGGAAATCTGGAGCAGTGCCTTCGCAGTTGATAGTGGTCCCTATTTTATAATTATTTTTTAACAGGACCAGAGAGACTAGGACCAGAGAGAGAATCACATGCTACAACTTCTAAGGAAAAGTCTGAGAGGACACTCCATCCAGAAGTTTAAAAGTTCAGGAGAAACCAAGCATGATCCACCCAGTTGGGTGTCACATAAATATGTGATCTCCATAAGTTTGACTGTTACTATCAAATAATTGTTTTATTTTTGTATTTCAGAATCTGCCAATATTCTGGGATTCCACAAAGTTTATAGAGTACACAACAAAATTTGCAACAAATGCAAAAAAAAAAAACACCTGGTATGCAGAATTAGCTTGTTGATAACAGAGGTCAGAGGAGAGAATGGGCAAACTGGTTCCAATGGATGTATATAAGATATTTTATATACACAAACTATATGCCTTTGCAGCTATAACAGCTTCCACTCTTCTGGATAGGCTTTCTACAAGATTTTGCAATTTGTCCATGGGAGATTTTGCCCACAACATTGGAAGCAAATGTTTGGCCAAAATGTCTTATGCTGAAGCATTACGATTTCCCTTCACTGGAACTAAAGGGCTTAGGCCAACCCTTGAAAACTAACCCCATGGCATTATTCGTCCTTCACCAAATTTTACAGTTGGCACAATTCAGTCAAGCAGGTAACACTCTCCTGGTGTTTGCCAAACCCAGACTAATCCATCAGATGGTCAAATACATAAGCATGATTTGTCACTCACTGCTCCAGAATCCATTGATGGTGTGCTTTACACCACTCCATCCGACACTTGGCATTGTCCTGTATGGTGATGTTAGGCTTGCTTGCAGCTGCTTGGCTGTGGAAATCCATGCCATGAAGCACCAGGTGCACAGTTTTTGTGCTGATGTTAATGACAAAGGAGGATTGGAACACTGCACTTATTGAGTCAGCAGAACATTGGTGACCTTTATGCACTATACACCTCAACACCCCATTGTGGAACTTTACGTGGTCTGCCACTTCATGGCTGAGTTGCTGTGGTTACTAAACGCTTCCACTTTTCAATAATACCACTCATAGTTGATCATGGAACATCACGGAGGGAAGAAATCTCACAGACTGAGTCATTGCAATGGTGGCATCCTATTACAGCACCATGTATGGCTGTATGGCTAGGTGTGTGATTTTATCCACCTGTGGCAATGGGACTGATTGAAACACCTGAATTCAATTACAACCCTAATTCCAAAATAGTTGGGACGTTGTGTAAAATGTAAATAAAAACAGAACGGAATGATTTGCAAATCTCATAAACCCATATTTTATTCACAATAGAACACAGAACACATATCAGATGTTGAAAATGAGACATTTTACCATTTCATGAAAAATATTTGTTCATTTTCTATTACCTCAAAAGAGTTGGGACAGGGCCATGTTTACCATTGTGTAGCACACCTGCTTCTCTAAACAACAGTCTGTAAACATCTGGGAATTGAGGAGACCAGCTGCTGGAGTTTGGGAGAATAACAGTGTACCATTCTTGTCTGATGTAGGATTCTAGCTGCTCAACAGTCTTGGGCCTTCTTTGCTGGATTTTTCATATCATGATGCACCAGACTGCATCATGGTGAAATCTACTGGTGAAAGGTCTGGACTGCAGACAGGCCAGTTCAACACCCGGACTCTTCTACTGCACTGCCATGCTATTGTGATGGATGCAGTGTATGGTTTAGGGTTGTCTTGCTGAAATATGCAAAGCCTTCCCTGAAAGAGAGTTCTAAAACCTCTTTTTACTGTACAGCATTGATTGTGCCTTTCCAGATGTTTAAGCTTTACTCGTCATAGGCACTAATGCAACCCCATACCATCAGAGATGCAGGCTTCTGAACTGTGTGCTGAGAACAAGCCTTTCGTCTTTAGTCCACAGGATACTGTGTTCATGTTTTCCACAAAGAATTGAAATTTTTGATTCGTCTGAACACAGAACAGTTTTCCATTTTGCCTCAGTCCATTTTAAATAAGCTTTGGCCCAGAGAAGACGACACTGTTACTGGAGTGTGTTGACATACGACTTCATCTTTGCATGATATAGCTTTAACTTACATTTGTGGATTGCACAGTGAACTCTGTTCACAGACAGACATTTCTGGAAGTGTTCCTGAGCCCATGCAGTGATTTCCTGTACAGAATCAGGCCTGTTTTTGATGCAGAGCCGCCTGAGGGCCCAAAGATCACTAGCATCCAATAGTGACCCTCTGCTTTGAACAGAGATTTCTTTTGATGATATTATGTACTGTAGATTGTGGTATATTTAAAGTCTCCACACTTTTCTGTTGAGGAACATTTTTCTGAAATTGTTCCACACTTTTCATACACAGTTTTCTGCAGATTGATGAACCTCTGCACATCTTTCCTTCTGAGATACTCTGCTTCTCTGAAATGCTCTTTTTATACCCAGTCATGTTACTGAACTGTTGCCATTTAACCTACTTAGCTGCAAAATGTTTTATTTTATTAGTACCACTTACTTTTCCAGCCTTTTGTTGCCCCGTCCCAATTCCTTTGAGATGTGTTGCTGCCATCTAATTCAAAATAAGCTAACATTTACGGGTTTATGAGATTTGCAAATCAAATGTTTTTATTTACATTTTACACAACATCCCAACTGTTTTGGAACTGGAGTTGTATTAAGAGGTGTGTGTCCAAATACTTTTGTCCATGCAATACAAGCCCCATTTCCAGAAAAGTTGGGACACTTTCTAAAAATGCAAGAAAAACTGAAATCTTGAATTTGGTCATTCGCAAAAGTGCAAAAGTACAAAATTACAAAGGAAAGATTTTCATCTTGGACTCGTCTTACCACAGAACACATTTCAACTGTTTCCACAAGCCAAACTTGCTAATAACAACTAAGCTTTTGGTGGAGGCTCCTTTTATACTCAACCTTGATGACCTCACCTGTTACCAGTTAAACAGTTAATTGTGGAACCTTCCACAACATGTTACTTGTATAACCTTTTCAGTCTTATTTTATCTCTTTCCCAACTATATTTAAGCCTAGGGCAGTTATACATAAACTAGAACTTGAAATGGAGGAGCAAAGTGGTGGAAGCAAAGTTTCACGCATGGTTAGATGCTGAAGCATGGTAGATATAAAGAATATATAGGGAATTAACCTTAAAGGAGGGATTTCAAGCATGGTCTTTTATCCAAACCTGTTCTTGCATAACTGAATTCTGTTATATCTTTTCCACAGACTGTTCCTTAATAACATCTCAGCAAGAGGAACAGCATCAGGAACTCAGATGTTTGATTAGTGTTTCCCAAAAGACAAGGATTCAGTGGGTGAAGCATTCTTTATTGAAAAACCTTCTACAACGTCCCCATGACTAATTTAAAATACACTTATAACATAAAAAATCATCGCCAGTGGTAAAAATAATCTTCGGCACGATGACAAATGTAAATTTTGTTTCTGTATTTAAATGAGCCTGAGTGTACAATGGTAGCACCAAATTTACATTCAAGGAAGATGTATATTTAGAGGAGATGATGATGATGATGATGGTGGTGGTGGTGGTGTGCAATATTTCAATAAAGAAGATTTAACATTTCCTGTGCTATAAACATCTTCAGAAAAAAAGGAATTTCAGATGTATATAAACGGTCTTAACATCTAGGTCAACATCTAGAGTAATGGAAGCATTCGCTGTCATCATATAACTGCATTTAACAGAATCTGGGAACTGCATATGCTGTTAAATGATGCCTGGGAAATTACTCTTTCTTAATCCCTTTAACCTCTCAAGCCATATAAACAACATACCTCTCATATATAACTCAGAGAAACCCTACTTGATGTACAATGAAAATGACAATTTAATGAAAAAAAAAAGTTACTTGTGCTCTATTGTCCCACCCTTTATGTACTATGTTACGTTTCACCTCCCACTGCCCAATCAGCTTCTGCTTATTCAGAAGCCATAACACGCCCGTCCTACTTAATCCAGTGAAATCTTCCGGGACACAGTTTGGTAAAAGACTCCCCTAAGCAAAGAGTTGTAGTCAGGAGCCCTAATTAGATGGCGGGAGGCATAGATGTTGTCATCGAGCCGTCCGCGACTTGCTAAGATATGCAGATTGTATTGATTCAGCTGATTCTCAACAGCCAGGACAAAAAGCTCGATGCCTTGTCTGTTAACTTCCCCTACCGCCTCTTCTAATTGCCTAGAGGTCAAGCCTTGTGAGCGACCATCTGAAAACACCAGCAGCTTCTTCTTCTGGCCTCCCTTGAACTGGTTAATGGCGAAACGGAGCGCCTCGGTCACTTTCGTACCAGCATTCTGAAACCTGGCCTCTGCGAGCTGAGCTGCCACTACAGTGTAATTGGAAGAAAAGCCAGCATCAAGCTTAGCCGTGTCGCTGTACTGCCCGACGGCAACGCGGACCTGAACGTTTTGTCTTTTCTCTGCAGACAGGAAGCGCTTTACTAGCTTCTTTGTAAAGTTTTGGGTCAACTCAAAGTTTTTGGTGCCCACGCTAGCGGAGCTATCCATCATAATCAGGACATCTGTGGAATCCTTAAAGGAAACTGAAACACACATGTACATGTGCTTTAAAGGTCATGAAAATGAAGTCTCAAGTATTTACAGGTGGAAAATTATAGTTTAATGCATTGTTAGTCTTTTCCATGAAGAGCTTGCTTAAATATGCTTATGTATTAAATAGGAGGAAGTTAACAAATGTTTGCTGTAGAAAATAAACACTTAAATAAACACTGTATGGCCAAAAGTTTGTGGACACCTGATTCATTTGCCTTTGCTATTATAATATCCTCTAGTCTTCTGGAAAAGCTTTTCAATAAACAACAAAGGGTTGAGGTGAAGTCTATGTGTAGCACACTCAAGTTCTTCCACTCCAACCGTGGCAAACCATGTCTTCATGGCGCTTGATTTGTGCTTAGAAGCATTGTCATGCTGGAACAGGTGTTTGGTCCTTTTAGTTCCAATGAACGGAAACTGCAATGCTCCAGTATTCAAAGACATTCTGTGAGTTTCCATATTTGCGGTATCAGCTTGGAGAAGAACCATATATGGGTGTGATGGTCAGGTGTCCATATACTTTTGGCCATACAGTTAAACAAAAAAAATGTATATAAAGACTTACTTGGACAAGTATAAGTCGGGCACTTCTTGTCTGAAAAAAAAAAATAGATAAGAAGTTATTTTCATACTCCATATAGATCAGTTACTCCCTAAAGAATGAAAACTTTACGTATTGTCTGCATCTTACCTTGACACATTTTGTCGGTCAAATTTCGGAGGAAAGTATCATCTAGAAGCAAGCCAAAGTTGTTCAGGACAAAGGAGGCACCAGGTTTACCGGGATCGCTGGAACAGCTCACATCTTCCACCAATTCGCTGTTGGCTTGTCTACCTGAATAGTCTATAACTCCTACACCAACAACCTATCACAAAAACATTATGTTATCCAAGTTGTAAAAGACTACTGCTCTGCAATATTCCTTGCGGTTTTTGTTAGATTATTAGAAATAGAGACAAGCACCATGTGTTTCAAGCCATGTGTTAGGAATCCGCAAGATCACGCCCATTTCTGTTTCTTGTTTCGTCAGTCCTGCCTACTTCCGGGTCCTTTTGTTATTTATAGATCTTTTTGTTTCAGGACTGGCGGGAAATATTTGTTTTGGTTTGAGTTTGGTATGTTTTGGACAGGACGTTTTGTGCGTGATCTCCAAGCACCATGCTTCCGTGATCCAGTTGACACTGCGCCTCCGTGCTTCATCTCCCAGCAGGATCTTCGCGACGCCTACTTCTTCGGACGTCATCCTGCAACTCGTTTCATCGCCCGAGACCTCCGCGCTTTCACGCGCCCCTGCACTTCCACGCGCCATGCCTCCGTGCGTTATCTCCCGACAGGATCTTCGCGATGCCTGCTTCTTCGGACGTCATCCTGCAACTCGTCTCATAGCCGAGACCCTCCGGGCATCCATGCGCCTCTCGTGCATGGAAGTTAGAGCCTCCATGCGCCCACGCGCCTCCGGACCTTAGTATCCTCAATTACCATGCCGTTTGTTCTGTTCATTTATGTTGATCTCAGTTAGTTCATTAAATGTTAAGTTTTGTTCTGCATCAGCGTCTCCTTACTCAGTCCATTCCCCACATTCTTAACACCATGTTTTAAGTGTATAATGTAG
This sequence comes from Leptodoras oyakawai, assembly GCA_024363135.1. Lineage (NCBI taxonomy): Eukaryota > Metazoa > Chordata > Actinopteri > Siluriformes > Doradidae > Leptodoras > Leptodoras oyakawai. The sequence goes on along the minus strand of JANCOA010000004.1, from coordinate 14,364,891 downwards.
ATATTATTTCATGTTAAAGGTAAGAGGAAACCCTTTAACCCAAAGATTCTAGTGGACAGAATATAGTTATATAAACTGTATTATAAACCATATAATCTGCATAGCCTTTCTTACCTGTAGCCCTCGGCCACACAGCGTGTTTAGAGGCACTTTGTCTCTTTTAGTATCTGAACGACCATCAGTTAGGACCAGCACTACACTATTCGAGTGGTTTGCACCCAGGTGGTTGATCATATTATTCCATGAATACTCCAGGGCTTCTCCGGTGTAGGTGGCTTCAGCCAGCCAACGCAATTCTTTAATAGCTCTGGAAAAAAATACAACAAAAATGATCAAAGACATACAGGCAGACAAATGTTTAAAGCTAAGTTAACTGATATTTCCAATAAAGCGTTTCATCAACATACTGCTTGAGCGCTGTTATGTTCCTGATGTTAGGGTCGCCAAGCTTCACAACCTCTTGAGCCCTTTCTCCACTGTACTGCACCACGCCAACCCGAGAATCCTCCAAACCAAACTGCACACAACACAGAAGGAGGCATTTGATGACACAGAACACATATAATTGTTAATTTGTATATCTGTGTGTCCACAAACGAGGCTTACTTTGACTTGTTGATCCCTGACCAGTCTGTCAATGACGGCTATAATGAAGTCCTTAGCAATAGCAAAGTTGTTAGCACCGATACTCTCAGAGCTGTCCACAATAAAGGTAATGTTCAGCGGTCCACACTTGCACTCTAAACAAACACAAAGCAGTAAGAACAACTCTTTCTCTTTTTTTAAAAGCATAGCAAGTTCTAATCCAAACCAAATAACGCCACAGCCACTTCCTCTTGCACACTTCAAAGTGAAAGACATCTACTTACCACAACAAGCTGAAAGATAAAAAAGAGAAAACCCTTGAGAACGAAATTTTCCACTGCATTATGTGAAAGGAAGTAGTAAAAAAGAGCCAAGATTAAAAACTAACTCAGCATGCACAAAGCAGCATATGCTATTGCCTGAAGAATGGCATGTTTATGTGTAAACTTTAACCAGCATGTGCTCAGATTTAATTAATCTAGGAGTCTTAGAAGAAATATTATGGATCAAAAGGCCGGTGAAAGATGCCAATGGTCAAAGCTAACTCACAGCACATCTTCATGATGATATCCAGGATCTCGCAGTCCTACAAAAAAAAAGCTTAACATTGAACTACACAATAAATCTTGCCTTTGAACTCTATATTACCAGAAACTCCATAATACAGCATGCACAACTGCACCCACGGTCTTTCTAGTTACTCAAATATCTACATGCACATTAAGCCACATGGTTGTGATTTAAATGAAAATGCATTTCATTGCAAGGAGCATAGTTGAAAATGTACTGTATAACTAATAGTGAATTTAAAAATACACTATATAATGCATGCTGATGTCTACTGACTAATGCATTATTTGTTTTCTGGATTATATTAATCCTTTACAAGCCAGCGAGAATAAAATCTGCTTTGGACAATTGAAGTGGTTCAGAGTTTTAAGAGTCTAGACAGACACAGGGATTTAATTTCAAGTTTGATTTTCACTAGTCCTGTGAATGTTCATACAAACAAAGAGTGATAAATACTGCTAGTAATTAATGTGAGCACAAATGTTTGCATCCCCCTAAGACAAGACTTTTTTTTTATGCTAATTATTCTCTTCAGCCAGTTCTTAAAACCATTCCCGAAACAATAAAACTAAAACAGGCTTGACAAGCAATTTCAACTTCAAGTACAACATTGATACATGGCTACAAGGAGTGTTAAAAATGCTCAAACACAATATGAAAGCAAAATAAAAGAGTGTAGAGTTGTGTGTGTGTGTGTGTGTGTGTGTGTGTGTGTGTGAGAGAGAGAGAGAGAGAGAGAGAGAGAGAGAGAGAGATTTCTGTGGTAATTTTAAGAAGGAACTCTTGTGATGCTGAGATGTAATTAAGAGTAATTTTAACAATGTAATTTTAAGAAGGAGGGCGACATGGTGGCGCAGTGGATAGCGCTGTCGCCTCACAGCAAGAAGGACCCGGGTTCGATCCCCGGGTGGGGCGACCTGG
>JANCOA010000004.1:14174057-14186289 GCA_024363135.1 Leptodoras oyakawai | reverse complement strand
ATTTTAAAAAAAAAAACCCAAAAAAAAAACCAAAAAAAAAAAAAACAACCACACAACATTCAACATTGCCATCACCATGACAACTGCTTTAAAATTAAACAAATGATTTAAACACTTGCAGTTTTATAGTAAGTCCTAAAATGAGTCTGTATTTCAATTCCATGCTTTTTTTTGCCTTCAACTTCTTATGTCCAATTCAGTGTTAAATAAAATGAAGAACTTCAAGACATGAGCATTTGATCACCAGGTTCCAAATTTTTGAATTGCTTGCTAAAGAAAGCAATTCAGTGTAAATCCATCAATGAAGACACATAGAACTAGTCTTTCAATTAAAATGCCACTGTATAAAAAGAGGACTTGCTCAGGCAGTGTAAATGTCGGTATATACGTCATTTCTTACGTGACCAATCCGGTATATTGATGTGTAATGTGCTGTATACTCCATAGCATACTGTGGACTATTCACGCCCTAGGGACATGGGCTTGGTGGCCAGGATCACCACAGATATTTTATTTTAATTCGTTTTCATATCAAACCATTTTATTTTCACCTCTCACATAATTTACATCAAATGAAACTTTTCTGTAATTTGGCTCCGGATTTTGTCCTTTCAGGTGTAAGAAAAATCACACTTCTACCTCTGAGAAAGTATATTTCAGCAGTGTGAGCTGTATATTTTATGGAGTTTTGTGGGCATCAACAAATGAAATCAGCAGTGCTGTGTATACACCTAGTCATTTATGAGTGATTGGCATTCAACATGTGCACGAGTACTATGAAGAAGATTAGTGTTAAGAATCCTGCAGAATTTTTTTTTCCAATTTTACTCACAACTTTACTAACAGATTGAAAAAGAAAGACCCTCGTACAATTGCTGGGTAACTATCTAATATATTACTATGGAAGCTCAAAGCCAAGAAGAAGAAGAAGGATAGCACAAGTAGCAGGAGAAATTTCTGAAGCTTGAACTGAGTCAGACAGGATTCTGAGAAGTTGAAAGTGTGCATCTTGGTGAAATATGTACTTTTAGAAAGCTAAAAAGCTGCATCTGGTAAATACATCCAGATAATGTTCTGGGTTTTTATGTGTTAGAGGCTCTTTCAGTTAGTTATTTATCAGTCAGTGAAAACTGATAAATACATCATTCTGATCAAATCAGAGTATTTGTAGCATTGTTGTTAAAGAAATGATATAACATGCAGCAAAAATTTGTAAATCTGTTTCTACAAGAATCTCTAAATAATGAACATCTTCGAATGACAGAGAATACAAAATAAAATTAGCTGCAGATGGAAGACATTTTGTCTAGAGCAGACAGAGTTGCAAGGTTTATTTATCCTGCTATTGCTCTCTTTATATGTTCAGAAATTTATAATATTAAAATAGTATTAACACAAGAATCGCTTGTAATTAAACTTTTCTTTTTTTTTAATTTTTTATATGTGAAGCACCTCATGGGCCTGGCTTGTAGCTCACTCACTCACTCACTTTTAACACTCAGAAACTCTCCACTAGGGGTGCTGTTGTACTCCACACATACTTTAAACAATGACACTGTGTCCTTGTTTTTGAGATTTTTTACCATGCTTCACTTGTCTATTTGTGTATTTTATCTTATATCAGAAATTATTCTATTGAACTTAGACTAATTATAATTTATTCAGGAACAGAGCCTAGCCTGCATTGTAATTGTTGAACCTTACAGTTCAGGTTCTTCTACAAAACATTACCCATACATCATTTGATGTCATGCACAACTTTATTCAATGCATTGTGACTCAGATCTGTGTGACTATTTAACAACCGACAGCAGTGTCTAGAAAATAATTGCTTAAGACGGGTGGATGGGCCAAAAACACACTGTACAATATGTAAACTGTGCTTATTTACAAATACATATATTGCCAGTTTGTTTTATGGCTTGGAAAAGCCATTCTTTTAATACAACTGCTTCAAAAAAGTGTGTCTTGTCCCCCAAATACAGTACATCAGGCATGTATGTGCCCCCCCCTACAAAAAAAAAGTTACGTTCAGGAATTTACCATCATAATTATAACAATGATTGCGGAAAGGCTTTGGCCATGGAATAAGTGACTGATAGAAATAAAAAATAAAATATAAACAATAACCCAGCACGTGATCATATCAAATCGAGTAAACCTTGACCCGTAAACAGCAATATTCCACCTGACAGAGATCCAACATGCTTTCTCATCATCACACTGGAATCTATTCCACAACATCAACCAGCTCAACTTTCCGTATCCTAAGCTGAATAAAAATAAATGACTAATAATCCAATAATTTTAAACCGTTGATTAGCAATAAGTTTGGCACATTGCAATTTGAGAGTTTGGATCAATTTTAAGACACTACCGGACAACACCGTCTCGCACACAGAGAACTTTTGTAGAATCAGTGAAATACTGTATATCATCTATCACAAATGAGACGAACATGAATAACTACCGATACAATGAAACTTGTATAACAATATATATATTAATCTTAACGGAAGCTGACAAGAGAAATATCACCGCTACATTATTCATTATGGCATTATACTGTATCTGGCAAATATCTGCTAGCTTCATTACCTACATTCACATAATTATGCAGCAGGACTTTGCCCTTCTACACCTTAACAACCTAGTATTAAAAACACACCGAATTAAAAAGATCCTGGCTTTGAATTTAAAACAATTCCTCTGAGCTGTAAGACGATGCAGAATAATAATAAAATGTATATCATAAAACACTGTAAAGAATTCACAATCCTGCTGTGAACCAAAGCCACTTAAATAAAAAAAAAAGAAATAAACAAAACAAATGCAAGCATAATTATGTAATACTACATATTACCACATTTCTTTAATACAGCGTTGCTCTCGAACCAGAGGTCCACAAGTGACCAGCTCTATAAAAAGAATAATACCCAAACACTCTAATGGTAATTATCTTTCGCGAAATATCTTCACTAGAAAAAAAAATAACCAAAGAACTTGAAACCAAGGCCACATGTTAACAAATGTATATGCAACATTTCTCTTTATACAGACAAATGACATTCAGTGCTTCAGTGTACCAAATATCAGGCATATTTTCATCATTTGAACATTTTCCTGCCACATAAAAAAAGTTACAGTCACCCATCCAGCCACACACACATGCTTTAAGGGTATAAATACAGGAGTGAGATCCACTGAAAAGCCGATACTGTTTTACGATGCAATCCGGTTGTGCATATTTGATTTTAGTTAAAGTGTGAGTTGTGTTCCTTGACTAAGATGCAGAATTCTGTGCAGTGCAGGCTAGAGCTTGTAAGTACAGCGAATCAGAAGCACTCCAGCAAAAAAGAGGCGATACAAAATGTTAGGATTTGTTGGGTGCCACTTTCTTCGGCGTTCCCGGCTTCTTGGTCTGCCACAAGTGGCTGTGGATGGTGATGGCATCTACACTGGCAGACATGGTCTTAGCTGGGATTTGGCTAAACTGCTTCCGGTCGGAATTGTACTTGTACAGGCCATCGATCATCTTGCGCGAGATGCTCTTGGGTCCGATGCCGGCCAGCTTGTTCATCTGCTCGGTGTCGGGGCAGTAGGTGTACACGGCGCGGAACTGGCAACCCGCATCCCGGAACAGGATTAGGAAGTTGTTAGCCTGTGATTTCTCCATCTCCTACAGAACATATAAAAGTAACACTGGGTTAAATTTCAGAACTGTTTCCTCCACAATCATGGGCACCACCTATAATAAAGATGAGTAAAAAGGGTTATAAGAAATTCACCTATTGGTGGTTCCACTTACCATATAGCTGCACTTTGTAGATGTACAATGACAGACTGTTTCTCTACACACTTTGTTAGTCCTCTTTATTCTGTTCTCTAATGGCCAGAACCCCACAGGACCAGTACAGATCAGGTACTATTTGGGTAGTGGATCATTCTCAGCACTGCACACTGCAGTGCATCACTAACACTGATCTAGTGGTGGTGTGTTAGTGTGTGTTGTACTGGTGTGAGTGGATCAGACACAGCAGTGCTGCTGGAGTTTTTAAACACGGTCTTAGTCATCCTCTAATCCTTCATCAGCATGCTGCCTACAGGATGTTTGGTTGGTGGACTATTTTCAGTCCAGCAGTGACACTGAGGTATTTAAAAACTCCAGCAGCACTGCTGTATCTTGTTTTTCTCAGGATACTCAAAATACCTCAGTTAAAGGTTCTCATTTTTTCAAAATGACATTAAGCTAACTGACCAAGTAGGTGAATTTCTTATAATGCTATAATACTTTTTAAAATTTATTTCTTTGCCCTTAATTGTGCAGGAGAATGAATCAGCCTACTCCAAAGGGTTCACAAACCTTCAAGCACCGCTTGACCGCTTTCCTTTTCCTTTTCCCTTTTGACCCTTTTCCTTTTCAGGGTCACGGGAGAGCCGGTGCCTAGCCGGCAGCATAGGGCGCAAAGCAAGAACAACCCTAGACAGGGCGCCATTGTAGGGCACACTCACGCACATACTCACACTCTAGGGCCACTTTAGAGACACCAATCTTTGGTGCATGTCTTTGGACTGTTGGAGGAAACCGGAGAACCCGGAGTAAACCCACGCGGACATGGGGAGGACATGCAGACTCCACACAGAAAGGACTCAGACCGCTCCAACCGGGGATCAAACCCGGGACCTTCTTGCTGTTGGGTGATAGTGCTACCCACTGAACCACCGTGTCTCCCCCGCTCTAATTACCGTTTCTCAAATCAGTTCCTCAGCGTAAATGTTCTTACCTCCAAGATCTTGTTCTTCTGACCTTCATTGACCTTCCCAGCCAGACAACAATGAGCCAAAGCATTCTGAATAATATGTTTATTTGACTTAGCACTAGGCTCTTTGTATAATTTAGGACCTGCAAAAAAAAAAGTTAAAAGTTAAATGAATTAATTCATTTGGTATACTAGAAAAAGGGGTTTATGTTTCTATAGACAAAGTCAGTTCAGGAATTTAACCTGTGTATTCAGTGATGGAAGTGACAGACGAGGTGGTAGAAGCATTTTCCCAGTCTTTCTCTCCGTTATGGCTCCCAGACCGAGAAGGAGACAGGAAGCTGTCAGCCGAGTCAGGTCTACGAGGGCACACGTCAGACAAATCAATAGTGCGGATGATTAAATATAACAGATAACGTTATTAGCTATGAGGCAGCATTCCACTTCTTTTGGTCTCATGCAATGTATCATGATCCTTTTAGACGGCATATACAGCAAAAGTAACTGGTTGCAGATGAACAGTTTTGTGCTGCTTCTGATCTGATCACTATTACATCTGCTGTATAGCACAGGATGTTGGAGTGAAGGCTTTTACATTAAGCGTTGGTACCCAGTATGAGCGACAGGCTGGTCGTATAATCAAGAATAACTACACAAAAGCGGTTGTGGTATGTGTATGCATGGGCGTCATCTGTTTCACCAGGAACAGATAGCCCCTTGACTGTGTTCGACACAGCACAAAGCAGAGGTCTGGAATGGAGAGGTGGCTGATCCGGCTAAGACTGACCTTCTCCTTCTTACACGAGGAGAGCTCAAGAAGCCGTGTAAGCTCCCCGACGCTAAGCTATTGCTTCTGAATGCGAAAGAACACAGGAATTCACAGAATTAAAAAAAAAAAAGCCAGGTTAGTACTAGAGAGGTACTACATAATACAAAAATTAAAAGCCTCTCTGGTTTGTACTGCTGCTGTATTTTTTTGTTGTTGTTAAAAATCACATCTAATCACCTAAACCATGTGGCTTATTTAACTAAGATTCTTACCTGGGGATTCGTTTCTCTGAGCTGACACTGTCATTGTCTCCCAGATTGAGGGAGGCCAAAGAGATACTGGACACTGAAAAAACACGAGGTCGTGAACCTGGGTGTAAAACACAACAACGCAACCGGAAATAAAGTTAGATGATGCAAAGACAAGGCCACTTTCTGTACTTTGAACTACCCCCTTTTTCAAAGCTCACTGCTCAGAGACTTCTAATCTAATCTAATCTAATCTAATCTAATCTATGTCAACAACTATAAGAAAATCTCTCTGCATGCAGCGTGAGTCTCTGCATGACACTGCTGATACATTTGTTTGCTTAGTAGGAAATGTAGATAAAATAATTAGTCAAATTTTCAGAAAGTGTGGAACAGAGCCAAAGACAGAGACAGAGAGTCAAAGCAAGGCAAGCAATGTAAAAAATTAATAAGGAATTAAACAGGGTTAGAAATCCTGTTAGTACCAATCTGCAGGAATTCAGTGAGCAGGAAAGCAAAAGGCTGAGGGTGGTGGAACAAAGCACACAGGTCTTGCCCAGGTGGAGGGCATCTGCCCCGTTACCTGCTGTTGCCCTAACAGGAGTCTTGGGCGACTCAATCACATCCCGGTGAATGGATTTGGGCCGCGGTTTCTTCTGCTTAGCCGTGGCTGGCCGAGCTTTTACCAGCATGTCCATGTCCTCCATGAGCTTGAGCTGCTTCCTCCTCAAGTATTCCTGCTTGATGAACTCTCGTCTGGCCTTCTCATCCTCCTTCTTCTGCCGATCTTCTTCTGCCTTTAACCTGAAAAGAAGATGATTTTCAGCCATGTATCACACAAGTCATGCATGTGCTAACAGATCCACTGGTTAGGGCTTCACCTAGCCTCCTCTTTCTTCTGCTCTAGCTCAGCCTCGAGCTGCTGCTTCCTTTGCTGATTCTCCCGCTCCCTCCTCTGCCTCTTCTCCAGCAGGGCAGCTCGCTTCAGTGCCATGCTGTCCTCCCCCTTCACGTCATCCTGTTAATTAGTGGATGCGACAACAGTGTAAACACAAAGCCAACATTTGTTAACAATTACTGCTTCTGATTATATATTTATTGATATAAACACCACTTTGCTGGTGAGCACACGGTCTAATCTTGTCTACAGTGTTTAAGAGAAAGAGTCTATAATTAACACTATTACAAAATTACGACTGCACGTGCATGTTTAATTCTCAGAATCAGACTGAGCTACAGTGATTCTCAACACATGGTTAAATCGTTTACTCGCAGATAAATCCAGTTGGAATGCAACCAAAAGCTGCTGCAAGTTTAATATAAGTTTATATAAGTGCAAACAAATGATGAGTCTTGAAGAACTTTGTTCTCAGTCCCCAGAAATGAGGTTGAACTTGTGTAAAATCCATCTGTCATTCATTATAATGGGGAAACCCAAAGACAAATAGTTAGGAAAAAAATTGAAATAAGATTGTGTCTCAGTCAACATATATTTGAAAATGAGTGTGGTTTCACAGACTCTCCCTTAATTAGAGGGCATTAACATGGCTTGGTCCAGTGACTGTATAAATGAGAGTACAACATGGCACCATTTTCTTCCACTGTCTAGATATGAAGTGTTTTTTTTTTTGGTTGAAATGGGAGTCAAACATTTCACCTTGCAAAAGTTACAGCAGCTTATAGCAGAACAAAACATCATTTTGCTATAGAACTGAGAACTTGAGAGCTTTAGCTTTAGATCCCTGCTGGAAGTGGTGTGAGCATTCTCAGTTCTTGTCTGTATTGTCCACCTTATCAATCAGACCATTTTATTTATAATCAAATAACTGCTGTAAAACACATTTAACATAAAGAAAAATACTGGGGGGATATTGAGGTCAGGACACTATTACTAAAAATATTTTCTATTTTATTTTTCATTTACAAGGCTGCTACTGCATCAGACAGTCAATAATGAATTGCATTCATAAAACATTCCTAAGTAAATCTACTGTCAATAGTTTCATAGGTAGGATTAAAGAAGACACTCCAAGCTTGGAACTTTTGATGTCATTTGGAAGAACCATCAATGGTAAGATAAGAGTTTTGTGAATACATCCCTAGATCATACATGCAAGTGTAATATTCATCACCTCTGGGGGGTTATGTTTTTAGTGTGGTTTGTTTGCAGTCTGAGCAGAATTATGGAAAATCTTCAGCACCGATTGTCTTGAAACTTGAAATGGTGAAAGGGTGTAATGTCGGCCAAGGAAGAAGCAGATGAATTTGAGTGGATCCACTAATTACTATGTGCAGCATCAGGCAAAAATTAACTTGGCTTGGTGTTCTTGCATGATCCTGTCATGAACAGAATTTGCTGCCCATGCGCAACCCTGCCTTAAAATGACTTGCCTATTGGAGTTGCCTATTGGCTATTCTGCATTTTCATATATACAATGAGTATATGCATGAGTATTTGATATATGCATACCTTAAAGAAGAATCCACAGCACATCTTTTGGTCATCATCCTGGTTCTCTCCTGCTGTCAGTGTCTCTCCATCCTCTTCCAACTCTTGTCCATCAAGAGGCTTTAGGACTGATAGTGGCACTTCGATCAAGCTTTTATTGCTTTGGCTAGCCAAATCTATTGGCTTCTCCGTAGGTGTTACTTTGAATGTTTCTTTTACAGGGTGTGACAACACCTCAGAAACACTTGAATCCACCGTGGGCTTAATTTCTGCCTCTGATTCTTTTTCTCCATCCTTTGTCTCTCCATTTTCTTCCACACAGTTCTCTAATGCCTTCGTTCTTGAATCTGCAGTATCTGTTTCAGTTTCAGGCTGTTGAATGTCTTTGGTGGGTAAAGTGAGATCAGCAGCAGTACCTTCTGTTCTCAGGGGTTCAGCTTGCATATTATTTTTGTTTGGTTTTGTGTCATTCCCCAAATATGCAAAGGAACTGGATACAGACTGAGAGGGTGAGAATCTGCGCAGACGAGGTATGCTGTCCACAGACTGGGGTACAGTGAGAACTCGGTTGAATGGAGTGATCTTAAGCTCAGTAGGCCTAGGTGTCCGTGGGGTTTTGGAGTGGAATGAAGCGGACTTCCTCTTGATATTGGTTGGGGAGCGATGAGTGGTATGCGGGGAGTCAGCTGGTGAAGGGGAACCTGAGGAGCGAGTACCACTTCCTCTAAGCTCACGCACCTGTTTCTGGGGGGAAGGCTGTGGTGGGCACACAACCCAGGCCTGCTGTTCCCGCATTTGCATGATGATCTCCTGTTGCTGGGCCAGGCGCTGCATCTCCACCTGCAAAAAGCTCAGAGAACTGTTCAACTTCTCGATGGAACGTGTGTATTCCAGCAAGTCTGCCTCAGACGTGTTATCCTCACTAAGGGATTTAGCAGGAGACTTTTCTGGAGATTTTGCAGTATCAGATAGTATCATGGTACCCTCTGAGTTGCACTCCTGCACTGGCAAGGCACCATCATTCTTTCTCTTGACCACTGTGAGAAAGGCACTGCGGCCCATCTTCTGTCTGTGGCGTGTGAAGGCAGCCTCCACCTTTTTCTTCTGAGCTTCTATGGCTCGGCGCTTCTCTTCTAGCCGCATACGCAGCTGCACCATTTCAGCAGCCATGGCTTGCGCAGGATCCCTCTGTGGCTGGTGAGCAGGACTTGACTCTGGTGAGGGGGCCCAGGAGACTGAGTGGGAAAGGTTGAGGTCTGAACTGTCTGGTGTGGTACCCTGAGAGTTGCCCCCTTTGGAATCTGCATTTGGATACAGCTTTTTGAACTTTTGTTCAGCAAAGCTGGTCATCTTAACCCCCATGGGAGTATCAGCTGTGGGAGACTTGGTGCCAACACTGCTGGGATACGAACTAATGGAATCCTGGCTGTGACTTGCTCTAGCCTCAAAGCACTGGTCTGCATCTAGCTCCATACTTGTTGTGCAGTCTCTTAGTGATGAATCCTCATCTAGAGTCTCCTGAATATCTTCTGTCTTTACATGAATTCCAGTGTCCACCTCCGTAGTTGAATCACTTGAAATCCCCATGGCCTCTGACAAAGAGTCTCCTTCTTCAGCTTGGGTTTTGGAGGTCAGGTCTCCTTTGGTCTGCATGTGAAGGAAGAAACCTTCATTCTGTGCCTCAACCCTGGTGTCCTCCTGTTGCTTCTCTGAACTATAGATTTCCACAGCTTCCTCAATGTTACTTTGTGCTGTGCCATTCAGACCACCATGTTGGATTCCCTCAAGGGTATCTGGACAGCTCTCTTCCTCAATACCAATGTTTTGGCCATTGACTGGTTGGAAGGACAGATTTCTCTTCATTCCTTTGGCTACTTTGGGCCCAAATCCCTCAGTACTCACAGACCTGGTCATACCCTGTCTGGGTTGTGTAAGAGTTTGGTTGGTGTTGTCCTTATCAAATGGGATGTCGAAGGACACTCCCTGAGTTCCTGACCTACATAAAAGACAAACGTGTAACATGTACTTAGCAGAGGTTTCGACATGTATATGATATTTCTAAGAAATAGTGTGGTATTGAACAAGGTGCCTTAATTTTTCACACCTCCTCTCCTTGGGCCAAGTCCCCAAAAAGCTGTCCACAAATGACATGGAGGTTGATCTCCTGATCTCACCTGGACAGCATGCACACAATGGTTAATATCTGGGTCATATGCACTCCTGAGCAGGTCACAGAAAAAATTAAAGAAATGGCTTTCTGAAATCAGTTTACCTGAGTTAGATGTTAAAGGCTGTGGTCGAAGTGGGAGACTAGAAGTTAGAAGCACACATTAGTGAGGCAGAGAATCACGTCAGCAAAATACACTGTCTAAAGACTCTTAAGGTCTGAAAAGTTCCTGTACCTTGGTCTGTCTGGACTGGGAGGTCTTTCCATGAAACTTCTCTTTGTGACTTTTGAAATGGGCACTGATGGCACATTCTTCAGTGATGGAGCTGGTGCTAAGGGCCACAGAGATGAACATCGGGTCATATAGTTGGAAGTCAAACGAACATTTAAGACAGCAAATTATTTAGAAAAAAACATTATAATATAGTAGACATTAGTTGCATTTCGTTTACCGTCATTGACCAAAACCTGAGGCTGCACAAAAGATGGCTTAACCACTTCAAACCACCAGAAGAGCTCAGCCATAAATACAAGGTAGTTGTTCTGTCAAAGAGAAAAGAGCAAAAATGAGGAGGTGTAGGTTTAAAAAGATTAGTCTTTATAGCTCCACAATATGTCTGTGCTCTTCCTAATTTAATTTAAGAGTGATGATAAACACTGAAGTGTGTAGTATGGGGGTGATGCATTGGGAATGATGGAAATGATGCCTTAAACGTATGCAATTCATTTAAAATAATTCGTTTTTCTACACAATTTAAACAGTAACTCCAGTGGTTACATCAGCTATTACAATAAAGGAAGCCGAAGTAAAACAACATGGTGTCAAATCAGATTTTGTTTTTAGCAATCAGAAAATATTTTTAGGAAAACACAAACCAGCCTCTCACAAAGATATCATCAGGTAAATCCTGTATAAGATATTAATATGTAACCTTGAACACAGAGAGGCTTCCTGACACTAATCGTTTTTTAATTGGCTCAGCCTTTACAGTTTCCTTAGAAATATTTGTATTTATTCATTACAGACATGATTTTTTGTGCTAGCCTCTTCAATGCTACCGAGGTTTCAGAGAATCTGCTTTTGTACACAGATTAAATAAAAAACATTCAGCCAATAGAGGGTTAAGTCCATTCTCCCAAAATGGCACGTTGACAATAACCAAAAATTCAGAATCCAGTCAGTTGATGTTATGACATTTCCATTATTATAGTGGTTATGAGTCTACCACTAAAAGGCAACACATGGCATTTGACATTTCTACAGCATCAACTGTGAAATGACTCAAGGTTCAAACAGCTACTATAAAGTTGGAAGCACACAACTGTATAAAGCATTACAATTCCCTTTTACTGGAACTAAGAGGACCAAACCTGTTCCAGCATGACTATGTCCTTCATTAATGTACCTCACTAATGCAGCCATAGCTGAATGAACACAACCCCAGTCCAAAATCCAGTGGAAAACCTTCCCAGAAGAGTGGAAGTCAAAAGGTAAAAAAAAAATGTACCCTAAAACTGATAGTAGATAGATATTGAGATCCTTTGAAAAGCCCATAGTAGAGTATGATAATAATTGCAATATACTGTACATGGATTTCACAAAGTATTACATTTAATAGCATTATATAGGGGAGGTTTGAGAGGTTTATCTTCAAACGACGTTTATTTTCCAAAGATTCCTAAACTAGGTAACCTTTTCATTAATAAAAAAACAAAAAACAACCTTTTCTCAGACCTGATTGTACTCTTAATAGATATCTGAGATAGTCAGTCAGTCAGTCATTATCTGTACCGCTTATTCCCAGTTACGGGGTCACGGGGGAGCCGGTGCCCAGCCGG
>JANCOA010000004.1:14129066-14146440 GCA_024363135.1 Leptodoras oyakawai | reverse complement strand
TAGTAACTTGTCCACTCACTCCACTCACGTTTAGCACCCAGAACGTTTCTACAAAACTGTTGGTTCTACAAAACTGTTGTTTTTCACAATGACACTATGTTCACATTTTGGTATCTTGCATTTTTGGTGTGCCCTTAATCAGAGTGCATGACTGTTCACTTCTGACTTAATCGCATGTTAATACCAGCAGTTAACTTTTGTTTCTACCCATCTTAAAAGGAACTGATTCATTTTTTTTCCTTCTACAGGACAACAAGCTCTACCAGCCACCTGTGGTGGTGTTTGTGGACTGTAAACTTGGAGCTGACCTTTTATATGAGGCTGTGCACAAAGTTATGGGTTTAAATGCAGTAGCTATTCACTCTGATAAGACACAGTGGGAGCGCAACAGAATCCTCAAGGTAATCATATTTGAGAATGTTTTGAAATTTGATATGGGTTAAACTAGATGTAGATGTGAACTAGAATGCATAGCGGTGTATAATATATGCTCCACATTTGAAGTGAATGAAGTGAAATAAGCATAACATTCAACAGAATATAATAGTGATGGTGAGTATACATTTTTTGTGAAGTTTGAGCCTTTACATTATGAGATATTGGCTAGTGAAATGCTAGATTTTTTCTTTGGACATTATGCACTAGGTGGCACTACTCCACAAATAAATTGTAATGAGTCGGGGTAATGCACCTCCTAGAGGCCAACATTTCATAAAAATTAATAATTTTAGGCAAAACGGTTTTCAAGTCACTCTTTTTAGACAATATTGTGTATAGCATTGTTTCCCACTGTGTATATTGTTTACTAGGGTCTGCTTGAGGGCCAGTTTGAAGTGGTGGTTAGTACCGGTGTATTGGGTAGAGGGCTTGACCTGGTCAGTGTCAAGCTGGTGGTGAATTTTGACATGCCTACTAACATGGATGAGTACGTTCATCAGGTATGATGTGCCTTTGTTCTTAAACAGTGATTAAACCTTGTATTGATTTTTTTTAACTTGATACTGAAGTTTGAGAACATCTGTCAAATTTTAACCTTTAATAAATCTCACAGCAGAAATCCCATTGAAACTCTTACTAGGCCTCTTATAGTTCTGACCACCAGGTGCCACTATTGTGCACGTATTTAATTAATCCTATATGTTTGGTTAAAAAGAAATCCTTGTGACATCAGAAAGCTTGATTCCTCCATCACTACTATTTCTGTGACAGATATCCCTATAGAGTCTGATGTTAATGGTTTTTTAATACACTTGCAGATTGGTAGAGCAGGAAGACTCGGGAACAGAGGGACAGCAATCACCTTCATGAACAACAATAATAAGCGCTTGTTTCTGGACATAGTGCAAAGAGTACAGCCGACCGGCTCGCAGCTTCCTCCTCAACTCCTCAACTCGCCGCATCTACACGAACAGCAAAGAAGAGCCAGAAAAAGTAATAAACAAGGAGGGGATGATGTTGTGACCAAGAACAATATTATTGACATTATTAAAAAGCATGACAGGAGGCATTTTAATAAGTGACATTGATTTTTGATACAAGAATACATAGACAATTCAATTTCATTTAATTTTGAATAAACATCACATTGCATTAAGTTGCATCACTGATTGTCTTTCATATACATTCTTGATTATATGAAAAATTATTTCCCAGGAGTGACAAAGATCAAATTAAATCTGGTTCATCAAAACAATTTTTTTTTAATTCTACACACACTACTGTATTAGTGTCTATAACACAAGAACTGAGCCTGAAAGACCAATTTAATTTGTCACAGGCATTTTAAGTGGTTGAGCAACACCAGTTGACCAGTGACCAGTTAACTTTAATATGTATGCATTTGCAAAAGCAGGCTGAGACTACTTTCTACACTTCAGGATTCTGTTTATCAGGCTGGAAGCTAGACTATACTATAGACCCATATGTGCTTATATGCTCAGGGACAGCGTAGCTCAGTGGTTAAGTGGACTACTGACCAAAAAGTCGTGACTTTGAATCCTATCACAGACAAGCTGTCACTGTTTGGTCCCTGAGCAAGGCTCTTAACCCTCAACTGCTGAGTTGTGTAAATAAAATTAAGTGCAAGTCGCTCTGGATAAGGGTGTCTGCCAAATGCCGTAAATGTATTGAACATCCCATTCCAGATTCAGTCCCCTTTATTGATATACGATTTGGAAATTGTAATACTACAGCATACAAAGACATTTTAGACAATCGTGTGTTTCTAATTATGTAGAAGAGTTTAAGGAAGAACCACACACGGGTGTGATGATCTGTAGCTTACTTTTGACCAGAAAGTTAAACGTTTCTATAAAAACATATCACCAGTACACGTACACATGCATTGTGGCTATTTTAGGAAACGCCTTATTGCTGAAATACTGTCCATGCCTATCCAGGAGCACTAGACTGAAACAAGATTTGCTCATCGTAAACGTGGGCAAAGTTCGTATTTCTTAGTGTGCAGCACCACCTGGCGGTAAGCTGAGTCACTACAATACTTCCTCCAGCTTTCCGTGACGTCACGGCGTCGCACGGACCAATCAGCTTCGTCCAGTCAGGTTTAAATTGTAGCGGCGTGAAGCAGGAGAAAGTTTACGCGTTGTAAGGTAAACAAAGGCTGTTTTGTTTGTTTTCCGTAAACGTGCGCCCGTATTACGGTTTATAGACACAATATTTTAATAAATAAAAGAGTAAGAGTAATTTTAGTGAAGTCGGTTTTAGTATGTCTTCTTCTCCAGCAGGTCAGAGAGGTCATAACGGTGCGCGTTTTTAGCCAAACTTCTGATATTATTGAATTCTTCGGTAGCGGTGTTGGGAGGCAGGTTGGAAGAAAATGGACGAGAAAAAGGACGCATCATGTCTGAGTCAGTCTAAAGAGATCAATAAGACGTACATTGTATCCACCATGACAACCGGCAGGTGTGAGGAGACTTCCGGTGCTGGTCGCCTGACTCTGCAAAGAAGGAACACAAGCAGCAAAAACGCAGAGGTTGGTGATCAGGAAGTGTGTGAAAATACCGAGAACCACAGTCACGGGAAACGGTTAACTTTACAGAGGAGAACCAGGGCAGGAACAGGGTGCTCTGATAAACTCCCTCATCCACCACATGCACCCAGCAGGACGGAGAAAAGAGTATGGACTTCTTCCAAGATCCTGTCTGAACCGAACATCCAAACGGGTTCCTCTGTGCTTTTGCGAGCTTCCAGTCTCAAAGAAAGAGTTCTCAAAATCAACACGAAGGATGTCACTAAGCATGGAAACACACCCTCAAAGACTGTAGAGAAAACGCATAAACCGTTCTCCACCCCGACCGGGAAAACCCAGTTCCAGAGAATAAGTCTGAAGAAAGAAGTTTTTGAAAAGTTCTCCGAAAGCCAGAAGCAGACGAACCCTGATCAGAGCGGAGGTTCAGCCCACAAAAAGTTTCCGATAATCAGCCAACACCGGGGTACGATATCCACCGCCAGGAAGACCACACCTTCTGTTTCTGCCGGTTTTCACACCAAGCCTCCTGCTCCGGAAACACGGGTTTCTGTCGAACCTGGCAGTGCGGTGGCGGCGGTGGCGTCTTCCAGAGAGCTGAAGATGGAGAACAGCGCGGTCACCGTGGCGGTCCGAGTTCGACCTTTTAGTCACAGGTAAACCATTACTGCTGTGCCTCAGCACCCAGAGTTCACGACTTCTATTAATAAAACACAGAACTGAATTCTTAATCTGCGTTTGTTTCCTGTCATCCAGGGAGAAGAACGAGAACGCCCGGCAAGTAATTTTCATGGAGAACCACCAGACTGTCGTTCAGCATCCCGACACCAAACAGACGCACACCTTCTCTTTTGACTTCTCCTTCTACTCGGCTGACGAAGCACACCCGGGTTTCGCCAGTCAGCAGACGATTTATGAAACGTTGGCCAGACCTTTACTCGAAAGAGCATTCGAGGGATTTAACGCCTGCCTTTTTGCGTACGGACAAACGGGCTCGGGGAAATCCTACACGTACGTACATGTATTTTGGATTAAAAAACATTTACAGGGTTTATACTGAACATCTGAAGTATCGGGCGGGGTAGATGCCTTTCACATGCAAAGACTCACTGTAAAAGCAAAGACGCCTTCAAAGTTACAATAAGAATGCCGTTTCTATGTAAAAGAAAATGCAAAAATATAAAGTGCAGTAAACAGGAATAAACTACAGGAAGTCCATATATGGTGTCTTTTTTCGTAAACAGTGTTTCATAACGTGTGATGTTTTATAAGGAAATCAAAATACAAAAGCTATAATAAAAGATAGAATCCGAGTTCAACATGTAATGCCCAGGTTAAATATTTAGTATTTTCTAATTGTGTTCTTTCCAGTATGATGGGCTTCGGTGAGGAGGCTGGAGTTGTACCCAGGTTCTGTGAGGAACTCTTTGCAAGGGTGTCCTGTGCGGATAAAAACGAGGCAAGTCTCTACGTTCTTTACGTTCTGAGCTCATATGCATGTAATATTAAGGAAGAGATTGACTAATCGACTAAATGAAACTCCGCCCAAAGAGCATCTGATATCTTCTGTCACCATCATTTTTTTTGCCCACTTTTGAACTCCGTAGAGCTGAAAAAATGTTCCAAATTCAAGCATTATGTTTGAGGCAATCTCACTTCACTGTAATCTTGTAATAATCACTGATATCAAGCCTGAATGCAGATGCATTTTTCCGTTTATTGTGATAGGTCTCTTGTCACCTGGAAATGAGCTACTTCGAGGTGTATAATGAGAAGATCCACGACTTGCTGGTGGTGAAGGACGTGCAAAACCAAAAGAAGATGCCTGTAAGTAAAAACTGTTGATTGTCCACAATTACCAATTTAAATTTTGTTTACAGTGAGAACGTCTTCGGATAGCTACTCGTACTCGTCTACTCATCACAAAAGTGTACAAGAGTAAACCTGCTTGAATGATTATTATATACAGAGTGGTGACAACAGTAGAACAGTAGCTTTAAATTAGCTGTGATGAAGCTCACTCAGCTCAGATGTGCGTTTACTGCGTGCTTTAATAAATCAGTCGTGCTTCTTCTCCACCTTTCCCACGTGTTTAGCTGCGGGTCAGAGAACACCCCACCGATGGGCCGTATGTCGCCGATCTGTCCACGTAAGAGCACCTGACCTTTAGTAACCTTTCCTCTAGTTGGTCTCAGAGCTGCTCAGGTTTAACATCGCTCTGTTTCTCCAACAGGAATGTGGTCAGTTCCTACGCTGATGTGCAGGTACCACAGCACGCTGTGCATTCTTTCTTTCTTTTATTTCTTTTATGCTTGCTTTCTTTACTTTCTTTCTTTCTTTTATGCTTGCTTTTTCTTTCTTTATTTCCTTCATGCTTTCTTTCTTTTGTGTACTTTTTCTTTATCTCTTGGTTTCTTTCTTTCCTTTGTGTATTCTTTCATAATTTCTTTTCTATGTTCTTTCTTTCTTTCCTTTGTGTACTTTTCTTAATTTTTCTTTCTTAACTTTCCTTTGTATACTTAAAAAAATATTCTTTCCTTCTTTCTTTCTTTTTCTTCTTTTTTTCTTTTTCATACTTTTACTTAGTTTCTTTTATAGGGTATGAAAGAGATCAAGTAAAATATATAATTTCTTTTTTTTTCTTTGTTTCTTTCTTTCCTTTACATACTCCTTAATTTCTACGTTTCTTTTATCTTTCTTTATTTCATTCCTGCTTTCTTTAATTTATGCTGTCCTTCATTCTTTTTCTTCCTTCTTTCTCTTGTCCTCGCATGCTTTGTAGCTTGCTTCCTTCCTTTGTTGCTTTTTTCTTGCTGTCTTTCTTTCTTACTCTCTTTCTCACATCCTTGCTTGTTTTCTTTAAGAAGGTAGATAAGAGTGGTAATGAAGAAGGACTGCTCTCTTGCTCTCCTGTGTGTTGTTTCAGGCCTGGCTTGGGCTTGGGAATAAACAGCGAGCTACTGCTGCTACAGGCATGAATGACAAAAGCTCCAGGTCTCACTCCGTCTTCACTCTGGTCCTGACTCAGACTAAGGTTAGACTTTTATCAGTACAGTTCCAGACTGTTGTTTTGGACTCCGCATTGTCATTCGTTTGTTTATTGTGTTTGTGTTGGTCCACATGCAGACAGAATTAGTGGAAGGAGAAGAACACGATCACAGAATTATCAGCAGGATTAACCTGGTGGATTTAGCAGGCAGTGAGCGCTGTGCCACGGCTCAGACCAGTGGAGACCGACTGAGGGTACACCCACCATTACACACACTTTCACCATGCACCAGTTTGGTGAAAAGAGTAGAGCTTATTTCTCTTCTAAATTAACAATATGGTTTCTTTGCTTCGTCTCATTAGGAGGGAGCAAGTATCAACAAGTCTTTGCTCACTCTGGGGAAGGTGATTTCTTCCCTCTCCGAGCAAGCTCAGGGCAGAAAGAAAACCTTCATTCCGTACCGGGAGTCAGTCTTGACGTGGCAAGTAGTACATTTGAGCTTGTTTTTAAACCCATTTTGCGTTTTGATCCACAAGCTGATCAGACAGTGTCATAGTCCAGCTGAAATCCTTTCTCTCTCTCTTGCATGCAGGTTACTGAAAGAAAGCCTGGGTGGAAACTCAAAGACGGCCATGATCGCAACACTGAGTCCAGCCAATAGCCACATGGATGAGAGCCTGAGCACTCTGCGTTACGCTCAGCAGGCACGTCTGATCATCAACGTAGCCAAGGTCAACGAGGACACCAACGCCAAGCTGATCCGAGGTCAGTACGTCCGTCCCTTCTTTCCCTGTTGCTCACTAAGAGCCAGCCTGGACCTGTGTAGTGCATTGTCCTCTCAGCAGAGGGCAGCAGAGGAACACGATATGTTCTTGGTTATATACACAAATCCTTGTGTTTAACACCAGAGCTGAAAGCGGAGGTGGAGAAGCTGCGGGCCGCCCAAATGAGCTCTCAGGGCGTCGAGCCAGAGAAGATGAGACAATTCCAACAGGAGATCTTCGCCCTGAAGACTCAGCTCTCCCAGCAGGAACGCGAAATGGCCGAGGTGCACAGGTAAACGCAGAGCACCTGCTGTCATTCCAGCGGGGTCGACCACGTGCATGGTTTCACACGTTATCATTGTCTTGTGTAGAACCTGGAAGGAGAAGCTGGAGCATGCAGAGAGGAGGAAACGTGAAGAGACCAAAGAGCTCCAGGCTGGTGTTTGCTGTTTCTAGATCCAACACGAGATTTATTTTGTCTATAATGCAGCATGCAGACATATTCTCTTTTTCTTTTCCTCTCTCAATATATCAGCGTGCAGGCATCACATTTAAAGTGGATAACCGGCTCCCCAACCTTGTGAACCTGAATGAGGATCCTCAGCTGTCAGAGATGCTCTTATACATGATTAAGGAGGGGCAGACCAAGGTCGGGAAGCTCAAGTCTGAGTCAGCCCATGACATTCAGCTCTCTGGGGCTCTTATTGCTGATGAACATTGGTAAGATGCCATAATAAAACAGCGTAATACCCCATCATGGTATCAGATGCCTTGAGTTCCACAAGGACATCAGGCGATTGGGAACTTTTACTGTTGATTTTACAAAAAAATCAACAGTAAAAATGTTTTTTTTGCTGTCATAATCTCTCAGATTTAAAATCTTTTAAATACACCTGTGTACAAAGCTGGGTAGTATTAGCTAGTGTGCGTGTTTTAATTCTGGTAAATCTTTTAATGTCTTAATAACATAGTTTTTTTTTTCTTGAGAAGGATTCAGCAGTGGTGGTTTTACGCATCAAGGTCATGTTGTGCGGCACAGAGTACAAGCCGTGTAAACGTACATGCTTTAATACGTAGTCTATGAAGGATGGAATAGATGTATTTGATTAATCAGTATATTCTTCAGTCCATCTTTGAACTAGAGCTGCATACTGCATAGCGGTGAGTAATATGACTACATAAAGTGAGAGAAGGAGCAAGAATGAATGAAGGAATGAAAGCTGTCAGTTGCAGCACCCCCATTGATGCAGGCTGTGAAGTTTCATCGAGTTTGAGCTTTTCGGTTACAAGATATCGGTTAGTGAAATGCTAGATTCTTGCACTACTCCACAAATGAATCATAATGTACTAGGGACACAAAGCTTATATTCCGTGTCAGACGTGGTGCTACAAACCCACCAAACGTCACATGGATTGCCGATGTATGTGATCTCGTCGACCAAAAACCAGCAGGGGAAAAACAGAAGAAGAATTTTTTTTATTTTAAAACTATATGACCAGCAGGAATAGTTGCAGCAGTTAGAATAAATGTATAGGTTTATTTGGTGATTTCCATCCATAGTCTTAATATATAGAGACCGTTTTCTGTGATGTAGTGCTTCGTAGAAACCTTAGTAATTTCTTTCCTCCCAATTCTCTTCCAGTGTTATCTCCAATGTTAATGGCACAGTCAGCATCATCCCAATGGAAAATGCCAAGACCTTTGTGAATGGAAAACTTGTATCTGAAGCCACCATCCTCCACCACGTAAGAGAAATGACACACCATGAACACACAGACTCTATAAAACTTTATTTACGTATTCCTATTGGTTCAGGGCGACCGAGTGATTCTTGGAGGAGATCACTATTTCCGCTTTAACCACCCTGCTGAGGTGCAGTGTGGAAAGCGAGTGACCTGTTGGAGTAACGGAGATGGCCAGAAGGACTTTGAGTTTGCCAAGAATGAGCTGCTTTCAGCTCAGAGAGCTCAGTGAGTGCAAACCAGACTTATACCATAAACCTTTGTTTAATTCATTGTTAACATGTGATGCACATTGTGTATGTTTACAAGTGGTTGAAATAATGCAAACGGTGAGTAATTAACGTCAGGAGGCATTCATATCTTTAGAAATATTTTAAAATATGGCATAGAGATTTATTATATTACAGTAATAATCTCTAAGAAGTAATTTATTACATTGATATAACTGTATGGCCTGTACCATTTATACTGTA
Organism: Leptodoras oyakawai; assembly: GCA_024363135.1. Lineage (NCBI taxonomy): Eukaryota > Metazoa > Chordata > Actinopteri > Siluriformes > Doradidae > Leptodoras > Leptodoras oyakawai. The sequence continues at coordinate 14,137,485 of JANCOA010000004.1, read as the reverse complement.
TAAGCATTTCCAGTGATGGTCATATTAAAGTATGTTCCCACCCCCTTTATATATTTGTAATACTGTCTCCAGGCTAGAGGCAGAGATTGAAGATGCACGACTAAAAGCCAAAGAGGAGATGATGCAGGGGATACAGGTGGCCCGAGAAATGGCCCAGAAAGAGCTCTCTGACCAGAAGCTTCAATATGAGAACCGCATTAAAGTCCTGGAGAAAGAGCTTGTATGTATACGCAGAATGAGCTACCTGAACATATCATATAGTTTCTTGTAAACAACGAAGACCTGCTTTCATTTTCAGGAGGGGGAGAATGAAAGAAAAAGAGCACAGGAACTTGAGAGGAAGAAGGTCGCCAGCAAGATGGAGGAACTGCAGACAGCAAAGTCTCTCCTGGAACGAGAAATGAGCATGCACAAGAAACGGTTACAAGTGGAGGCCCAGGCTGCCAGACAGGTACAAAGCTGAAATTTAAATAGTGTGTGTAGGTAGCAATGGAGTTTTGCTTCCTCATGTGTATATTTACCCCTTTACCCCACAGGCCATGGCTGATAACGATATTCGACATGCTAAAATCCTTGAAGCGCTGGAAGCAGAGAAGAGGAAAATTGCAGAAGATCTGACTGATCTTCAGAAGAAGCGTGCCCTGAGGGTGAACCAGACTCCCAGGACTGGTAGCTTAAATTCTCTTTATAGCATTATAATTTGGATAGGGGCTCAAGTTGGTGTTATAAATTACAAAAAAAGCTGTTCGTGAAACAGCTGTATGTATTTGTCAGTACAACTCTAAAATAAGCAGTAACCTTGCATATATGCCATCTAATACCAGAACAGGTGATGTTAAATAAGACCAAGCCTCTACTTACTTTAATTTCCCCATAGAATTTCATTTTCTGACCAGAATTTTTAATAACGCAGGTATTTTATTTCCCATGACTTTATTCAGCTCCTCCGCAGTGGGATGCAATGAAATTGTCGCTTATGATTGAAGAAGCTAACAAAATAAGCACCAAGTTCAGAAAACACACCATGTTCGGCAGGTTCGTTTTTTTCTTACTGTCTTTGCTTGTAGCCTTGTCTCTCTTTTTTGGGGGGGGAGGTTAAATCAGTTAATGCTATGAATTTTCCTCCTTTGCAGGTACGAAGTGTCTGAGAAGGGGCATCAAGGAGGAAACGCTGAAATGCAAATCCATGTGCAGAACACTAAACTGGGCATCTCGACCTTTTGGAGCATGGAGAAATTTCAAAGCAACCTGGCTATCATGAGGGAGCTGGAACAGGTATGAAATATCTGTTCTGCTCCTGAGCTTGTGCTTCAGCATTAGTGAGGCGTTATGCTGTTGTCCCGCAAAGAGTATGTTCTTGCTGGTGTTTAGTTGGATCTAGCTAGGGTTCACATTTCTGAGGTTTCCTAAGGTGCATGTAAACACCCGCCATGCCAGGATGCCTTCCTGTTCTCTGTACATGCTCACTTCTCAAGCTTATACCATAAGCTCTTTCTTTCTGAAACCATGTCCTGAGCTTCTGAAGATGCTGATCCATTGTACTGGTCTGCTTTTTTTTTTTTTTTTTTTTTTCCCCCCTCTCTCCAAAAACAAAATGGAGAAGATCTGAGGGTCATGAAACGCCCCCAATGCACTGCATTGCTTGGTTTACTTGATGCAGACCGTGGAAGACATTCCTTCAGAATTGTTACAAATGTAAATCACTGACTTGTTGTTTAAGGAACTAATTTCTAAATTAAATAGTCACGTGCTATGGCCACATAAAAATGGCGTGTTTGATTTTTCTTTAGAGACGATTTGATGCTTCTTTAGAGAGAAATCTTTTTAGCGAGAAATCATCCCTCATAATGTTTTATAGTGCTTTTCTTACATTTTAGCTCACATTGCGTTGAGAATATTCAAAGGAAAGAAAGGAAGGGAGTAAGAGTGAAAGATGTTGAAAACTGGAAGTGTAGAGAGAAAAGGATCGATTTGTCTGTTGGGTGTTAGAGGACGCAAAGTACAAATAATTCCATTCAAATATTTAATCTTAAGTTTTAATTGTTGTAAGTCCCTTTGATTACTTCAATACAATCGCTGAAAAAGCACAAAGCAGCCTGTAGCCAGAGATCCACTTATCACAATACAGGCTACAAACCTGCTCCTTACTCCTTAATCTGTTTACAGATTTTTTTTATAGGCTTAATGGATGCTTTCAGTCATTTATTTTCCTTCTTCACTCAAGCCGGTTGGTTTTGTTGCTTGCAGGGAGTTTGCAGCTCTAAAGATGACGATGATGTGTTTTATGACCCCAATGATCACTGGGAGCCAGATATATCCTCAGCATCTGCAGAGTCTTCATTTTCTCGCAGAAGGTACCTTTTATTCTTGTTTTCTGGTAATGCAATTTATTCTTGCCCCTATTTTAGTGCATCTCTGAATACTTCTAAAAACTAGCAAAAGATCAGTTAAAAAAAATATTGCCCCACTTTCACAAAATATTGCAGTAATATTATATGGCTGCACTGCTCTTGAAGTGTGATGTGGTATTTTATCTATAAAGATAAACGTGTAATATGTGTAGATTGTAATACATGTATTTACAGTGTTTAAGATCAGTGCCGGAATGTTTATTGCTGATTTGTGCATGGGATTATGTGACTAACGCCATGTATTCCACAGAATATTACATCAAATTGCCTGCTACATTTTTATAAATAAATGTAACGGGTTATTATGCTTTTTCTTACTGACATGAAGTTTTCCTTAATCTGTTCCTGCTTTTTTTTTTTTTTTTTTCAGGAGCAGGAGTCTGCTGAAGAGCCGACGCATCTCTGGGCGACTCTATGAGATCCGAGTTCACCCCATTCAGAGCTTAAACTGCTCCTCTTCACAGCCAACAGGCAGGAGCTCTGTGCACATTCTTGACTGTTAATACAGCTAAAGAAGTGCCCATACTTATCATTACTGCACTGATTAAATCATAAATTCAGACGATCTGTTTCTGTGTGTTCGATTTTCTTCTCCAGGCCTGATTAGCATGAGCAAACCCGCTTCGTTTCACTCCAGCAGTTCAGACTCAGCCTTGTCCAGCATCTGCAAAGATCTGATAGCTGCCACTGTTTCCCGTTTGCGTGCCAGCTCGTTAGCAGAAGATAGCCTTGCAGACAAACTCACCCTGGACCTTCTGTGCATTTTCAAGGCTGCAAACTCCATCGCAGACTTGTACGGGCAGCTGGATGACAACAGCCAGGAGAACTGTGAGCTTTTCCTAATTTAAATGATCACGGTTAAACAAATTCATTTATAGTCAGTACATGTGAACTCTGAGGACTATAGCTACTAGGTATGTCATATTTTATGTTGTCATTCCAACACCCATCAGACATTCTTAATTTGTGTGTGTGCGTGTAGTGTTTGCAAGCAGCACCGAAGCACAGACCCATCTTGTGAGAGCTACCTCGGCTGTCGAGAGCGCCGCGTTCATTACCATGCACTGGGTCTCCAGTATCAGCTCCAGCACTCGGACAGTCTCCCAAACAGTAGAGGAGCTCAAGACTGAAGTAAAGAACACAGGAGGATATTTTCAGCTCCTTATTCAGGTACATGGGAGGAGCCTGGGCTCTGTGACACATGACTAGTATAAACAGTACTGACGTTTATGATTTTATGCGCTCAGCTTAAAACCTTTGAGCCAGGGCTGTGTGATCACTTCAGACATGTTTGGTAGAAAAGCTGCAAAATATTGTAACAGATATTTTTTAAAAATCTACAATAATTGTTAAAAATGTCTTAAGTAACCAACATTTCTGTAATGAAAATGTTGATAAATGAAAAATGTGCACACATTATACAGTAGAATTCCTTTAAGATTATTACAATATGGTTTGATGCTGAAGATTTTAACATTTAATGTTATTTTGGACTTGAAGAGGTTGATTTCAGTTCAGATGCAGATTTAAATCCCTGCTGAGCAAGTCATAATGAGATGACTGATGACTTGAAAAGGGGAACCAGTGTCTACTGGGTGATACCAGATTGCGAGATTATAAATCATTTCAGTAGACAGCTGTAGAAGAATAAATGTTTGATTCAAGCATAAAGATGTAGGAGTCCTGGGATGAATCCATGATGATTGAAATATTACATGAGCAGAGGTGCCAGGATTTACACACTGCTCTTCTTATGGCAGTACAACTAAAAACTTGGCTTTTCTTTTTCTTTTCTTTTTGGGTTTTTTATGTTGAAGTAGAGGTCAGGCTGAGTACAAGCCCGTTCATTGTTGTTTTTGCTCTGCGTCAAACTTATCTAAGTGAACTTTGACCTGTGAATTTGGGAACTTGTAAGGCCATACAAACAGAGATGGTGGGACTGTGTGTCTTCATAAAAAAAGGCGTAACCGCTAATTATTAAGTAACAATCACCGAAGATTTTTGGCATGCAATGTTTATGCTGTTGCTCAGCAGATTTCTACATTATTATTAAATATTTATTTTACCTCATAACCATGAACATATATTATTTTCAGCATGAATTAAACCTAACATGAATTGCCTCAAAATTTTAAACAATGGTATATTGTGCTTTTATCAATGGACATTGTCCCAAAGCAGCTTTAAAAGGCATAAAATCTCAATTCATATAAAATTTCAATTCATATAAATTTATCTCTAATGAGCAAGCCGGGGGTAAGGAAAAACTCTCTAAAATGATCTTAAGAAAGAAACTAGACTTGAAAGGGAACCCATCTTCATTTGGGTGATATTTGGTTCATTTGACCAAGAAATGGCTTAAAGTTTTAAGATGAAGACTTTTCTTGCTGTTATCAACTGTTCATTGATGGCGTGTAAACCTGTTAATTGCAATTACAGTCCTAGCCGTCAAGGGACTGGACTGGCCTGGACAGGAATGCAGTTTGTTAGTTGCAGTCCAAAAACAAAGTCATGGTTTTTAAATGTATCTAGGCCATCCCCTAGATACTGGGGCCATCCTCAGTTCCAGTAATGAGAACTCCAAACAAATGTAGGACATCAGGGTGGATCAGGCTGGTCCAAAGAGCAGAAGGAATCGGGATCACTAGTATCTTCTGGTGTCTCAGTATGTTGCTTAACAGAGAGAGAAAGGGGAGGGGCTAGAGGGAAAGAAAGACAATGGGAGGGGTTGGGAAGAAGAGAACACCTGTACGAGTCCAAGCAGGGACTCCGGCAAGACTAGCTATAACGGCATAACTGAAAGGGACAGACAAAAGGTAACCCAGACATGAGGGAGCTCTGGAACATAAACTCCACTGCTAACAAGACTGAGTGAATGCGTGAAAGTAGGGGGCAACTGCATCCAAACCTCCCAGTTTATCAGAATACTCTGCCCAAGAACCAACCAGACCTGCACTTTTTTCCTAAGAAGAAAAGCTAGTGACAAAAGGCTTTGAGTAAACAAATACGTTTTCAGCCTAGACTTAAACACATTAGAAGGCTGTTAAATAACTGTAATAACTTTCTAAGAGAAAGCTACCTTCTGCTGTAGCCTTCATTATTCAAGGTACTAACAGAGAGCCTGCACTTTTAGATTGACAGTATGTGTGGTGGATCCTAACAGACTAAAAGTTCACTCAGATACTGCGGCATGAAACCATTCAGTACTAACTGGAGCTTGTTTATACACTTATTTCAGCTTCTTTATACAATAATTAAAAAAAGCATGAACTAATAATTCTGCATAATGCAATTACATTTCTTATTTTATATTACATTATATTTCTTATTATACATTTCATATTTCTGAGATGAAACAAGCCTGTCATTGAAATATTATCTGCATGAGCTTCAAATCAACAATCACATGTCTTTTACATGATGTAACTGAAAGGCCATCCAGATCATAAGAAGTGCATATGAACTACTTGCTTTTTTTTGTAATCAGTCTTTAAAAACCTGTCCGTTGAAAATCGATGTCTGTTCTGCTTCTCAGGGCTGTGAATCTGAAATCTCCTCTATGGTGACAGAGGCCCAGAGGAAGATGGGTAGGAGTACAGAGGCCGCTCTGAGCGCTACCGCTCACCTAGCTGCAGTAACCGGCACACACATTCATCTGCCTGAACATGGATCAGACATCGTAGGCAAAGTGCGGTTCTCATTGTATAACAAGAGTGTCAACATTTTGTTGTTTTTCAGTTCGATTAACCTTTTGTTCATCTGGCAACATTTTCAAATAAAATTGTACCACATATGTGAATAACTGCATTATATTTTTACATTCTTCTCCATCCTTGTTTCTCCTCAGAGGTCTGCTGGGATGTGTCTGCAGGCAGGGATGTGCCAAGGTGTGAGAGCTCTTCTGGAGGAGGCTCTGCTTATCAGCAGAGAGATGCTCAGACATGCTCAGTTGGCGCAACCCAGAGCTCTGGTTATTTTGCCTTTTCTCTGCTTCAAACTCCGTTTCATTATTTAACACGTTGCAGAAATGTTCATAGCCATATGTAGCATTGCTCTTTTGTTGGATCTATTCGGTGTATCCCTTGTGTCCTTCATATTTACACCATTTTGCCTTCCAGATTTTACAAAACCTTAAAGTGAAAATGCTGGAGGTGGCGATTAAGTTGCAAAGCTACATTCAGTGCAACATGTTGGTACGTATTAAGGAATATTAATCGGCTTGACATAGAGGGAAAGGGCTTTAAACCAAGGACCGCTCCTCCACAACGAATGTACAGCGTTAGTGAGACAGTGTCCTCCTTCACGCTTATCATAGCTGTTTTCAGCCAGCCTGTTATTAAGATAATGCGTGTCTGGAACCAAATGTCGTCCATCACCTTTAGTGTTTTTGTTTTTGCACACACACACAGCAGCCTCATTGTAAACATTCGACAGGAGGCTATTATTCTATTATTATTTGTCCCGCCAAGGCTGGAACACAAAGATTAGACCAGGCCGATGTTCCTGGTCCAGTAGATTTACAATTTATATTGGGGTACTTGGACTCGCATTTATATCAGGAGCAGTTTATTGCAATATAGGCTATAATGTTAGCAAATGGTAGGACGGATATGAAAAAGTACAGGTTAATAAAGTTTATTCTATAAATTGATCTTGTAATCCGAAATGAGACTTTTTGTTACAGTGAGGAAAATAAGTATTTGATCACCCTGCGAATTTGCAAGTTCTCCCACTTAGAAATCATGGAGGGGTCTGAAATTTTCATCTTGGGTGCATGTCCACTGTGAGAGACATAATCTAAAAGAAAAAAAATCACTATGTTTTTTTTTAATAATTTATTTGTGTGTTACTGCTGCAAATAAGTATTTGAACACCTGCCAATCAGCAAATATTCTGGCCCTCAAAGACCTGTTAGTCCGCCTCTAAAAAGTCCACCTCCACTCCACTTATTATTCTAAATTAGAAGCACCTGTTTGAGGTCATTAGCTGCATAAAGACACCTGCCCACACAATCAGTAAGACTCCAAGTACTAACATGGCTAAGACCAAATAGCTGTCCAAAGACACCAGAGACAAGATTGTAAACCTCCACAAGGCTGGAAAGGTGCTATGGGGCAATTGCCAAGCAGCTGGGTGAAAAAAGATCAAGCTGTTGATGACCATAGGTGAGGGTAGGAATGTAGATTGACCGGTAAATTGAGAGCTTTGCCTTTTGGCTCAGCTCCTTCTTCACCACTTCTTCACGCTACACCGGACACATAACTGCGGCGGCAGCACCGATCCGTCTGTCAAACTCGCGCTCCATCCTTCCCTCACTCATGAACAATACCCCAAGATACTTAAACTCCTTAACTTAAACTTAAACTTGAGGCAGGACAACTCCACCAATCTGGAGAGGGCAAACCACCTCTTTCCGGTCGAGAACCATGGCCTCATATTTGGAGGTGCTGATTTTCATCCCAGCCATTTCACACTCGGCTACGAACTGTTCCAGCGCCTGCTGCAAGTCCTGGCTTGAAGAAGCCAACAGGACACCATCATTTGCAAAAAGCAGGGACGATATCCTGTGGTTCCCAAACTGGACTCCTTCCGGCCCCCGGCTGCGCCTAGAAATTCTGTCCATAAAAATTATGAACAGAACCGGCGACAAAGGGCAGCCCTGCCAGAGTCCAACATGCACTGGGTACGCGAACCAGACTCCTGTTCCGGTCGTACAAAGACCTAACAGCCCTTAGCAAAGGGCCCTGGACCCCGTTCTCCCGGAGCAATATACAGAATACCCCGAGGGACACGGTTCAATGCCTTCTCCAGATCCACAAAACACATGTAGACTGGATGGGTAAACTCCCATGAACCCTCGAGCACCCTCCAGAAGGTATAGAGCTGGTCCAGTGTTCCACGGCCAGGACGGAAACCGCATGGTTCCTCCTGAATCCAAGGTTCGACTAACGGCTGAATTCTCCTCTCCAGTATCCTGGCGTAGACTTTCCCTGGGAGGCTGAGAAGTG
>JANCOA010000004.1:13920271-13930976 GCA_024363135.1 Leptodoras oyakawai | reverse complement strand
CACACAGAAATTTCCCAGGTCGCCCCACCCTGGGATCGAACCCGGGTCCTTCTTGCTGTGAGGCGACAGCGCTATCCGCTGCGCCACCGTGCCGCCCAATAACAACAACAATAATAATAATTATCATTATTATAAATACTCCATATGATAAGTTAATGCACCAGGGACCTCATCCTGCACATTTTTAATTCTACAGGAATATCTGTCACCACTGGGCTCATCTCCACCTACACTTTACCCTCACACAAAAAGAGAGGGAGAGAGAGAGAGGGAGAGAGAGAGATGTCTTATCACTGAACCTGTTACATACCAACCTGAATATTTTACCTGCCTATTATTCCTATTATATTTTTTTCAAATATAACTGTGCCCTGTGAAGAGGAATTTTGTTTATATGGAGCATGTTGACTGCAGAACACACTGATGATGTTGCCTATACTGCTTATACAGTGTTCTTCTATTAACCAACTGTCCAGTAAGAACAGGTTCTCTAGATCTCTCAAAATGACCTAACAAAACACTCAGTTCGAAACTATGTGACCCAAGAAATTGTTTTCTGTTATAGTCAAGACTGACCATTTGAGTTTGTATATGTGTATACTGTATCACCTTCCAGACTGGACAGTGCGCCAAAGTGAACATTCTTGATTGACCTCATAAACGGGTGTTCCCTGAAGTGTAGTGATGCAACTGCAACGGATATGATGCAGATGCCAGTAGATGAGGATGTGAACACTCTCCCTCAGCAAACAACGTGCATGTCCATTTGTTCTGTTTGCATAACCTGTCACTTTCCCCAGTTGCTTACCGGACTAACTTGTCGGAAGTTCCTGGTTTGGTTGTGTGATGCATCAGAACTGTTAAACACCCCACACCACCCCACACCATCCCACCCCAGACCCTCAATTCAAAAACATTAGTCAAATGCTTCATTTCCACAGAATAATTTATTGAAACATTGATGTTCACATGATGATCAAATACATATATTACTCTTTTTTTTTAAGTTATGGGAAATAAGTTACAAAACAGCAATTCATAGTATACATGTCCACAGTGACTCAGCCATCCACATGTCCTCTAACACTGGCCTCTTTGCAATAATTAAAAAGCAGCTGCGTTCCAGATATAGTCTATATAGTAGTAGTAGCATAAAGATGATTCAAAGATGTTAGTCCAACAAATGAGAAATTGCAATGTTAAGCAATGAAGTCCTTGCAGCAGGTGTCCTACAGCTAGGTTTCTACAATGCCGGACAGTCTCCCTCTCTCTCTCTTTCTTTCGATCTCGATTTCTGTCCATGGCTCATGGGAAACCGTGTGCGCGTGCTCCTACGCAGCGCGCATGCGGGCACGTAGTTCCCCCCACACACACACACATCGCGTGGTCCTACGGCTCTCTCTCTCTGTCTCTTTCTCCTCCTCCACCTCCTTCTTCTCCACCACCACCACCGCAAAACAACGCTCCCTCACAGCGGAGGATGAAACTGGGCCGTGAAGCCCAACGTCAATCCGGAGGAACTTTCCTTTCTGTTTCCTCCAGCGTCTTCGCTGAACAGTAGCAGACGCAGGGCGGTAAAAAGAAAAAGCCCCCCTCGCCTCTTTCTTTCCTTCCGCTGCTCACAGAACCAGACGGTTTGCTATGACTTTTCCGTGCGATCGCAGCTCGCCGCACTTCAGCGCTCGTGCAGTGACAGGCAAGGCACCCACTGGTTCCTGCAGCGGCTCTCATCGCAGTAGTTGCCCACCTCCTCCAGGGCTTGGCATTTGAGTGGCTGGCACTGAGGATTCTGCACAAATAAAAGACAAGAATGCATGAGTTATACGTCCTTGGTTGTAGCCGCATATCAGAGATAATGCAAAAGAAGAAGAAGAAGAAGAAGAAGAAGAAGAAAAAGTACGCGTGCGCTTGGCTTGCACTTGAGCGGATACTCACAGTGACTAGGATGCAGTGGAAGTCTCTGGGCTCGCCGTTGTTATTGCTCTCCTTGGTGCTCGGCTCTCCGATCACCTGCTCCAGGCGCCTCAGCCCGGACACACGCAGGATGTTGATGTCGTTCTCGCAGCAGAACGCTTGCAGGAGAGTGAAATGAATCTGAAGAGCGATGTCGTCCTCGTCCTCCTCGTCCGTAGCCAGCACGCACAGCACCACGCTGTCTGGATCGCTGTGATCGGAATAACACAAACAACTCTGTTCAAATCCCTGGTCCATGACAGAAAAGCTCATTTAGCACTAGGAATCAGGATGACTATTTCTTGTTCACAACAGACATGATACTTACACATTCATTAACTTTGCAGACTCGTAAACGCCGACAGTAAGGCAGTCTTGTCTCTGCGCTGCAACCAGCAGCTCCTCTAAGGCTTGACTCACAGCATCCATCCTAGAGAGGGGAAAAAAAAGGACAATTTGCTAAGCAACTAGTGCAAACGTTTGCAGCTTAAGGCTTTCACTTTGCTCTTTGCTTGGAAATAACTATGCATGCAAAAGCTTTTTGCAAAGTGACCACTTACTTTTGATCAGTAATGTTGCTTCCAACGACTTCTTCCAGAGTCATGATGTTGTCAAATGATCGAGAGCAGGAAAATCCAAACACCTCAAGTAACTAGAAATGATAGATTCCGGTAAGAAAGCGTCGCAGAAAGAGCTGGAGAATAATCCACATGCGTCTCCGAGAGCTTTAAGTCCTGATTCTTGCGTCGCTCGTCTCGCTTGTAAAGAGTCGTCTACCGCCTGAGAGCGAAACCCGAGGATTATATCGGCTCTCCTACATGGGCGTGGCTTCATCCAACGCGCTCTCTTCCTATTAGTCTGACTGCACCCGAGAGCGTTCTAAGCCTTTCTCGTCATTGGTGGTTTACGGATCGTCACGCTTAGAGCCCACGTGGGCACACCGAGAGCCCCCCCCCACCCCACCCTCCCACCACCTTCTCCCTTACCTATTGCCGTTATGTAGTTGTTTATGTCACGATTTACTCTGTTGGAATTTCCTGAAGCTTCCTTGTACTTTCGTATTGCTGTGAAAGATGATAAATAGAAATTCATTTGTAGGTTCATATTAGTCTATTTACAGTATGTCTTTCATTGCTGTGCATTCTTGTTGTATGCACCTTCCATAGTTTATGGATAGTTTATATATATATATATATATATATAGGATATATAGGATAATATCAGGTTATATCAACTTAGCAGCAAGCTTTTCAGTGACATCCTAGTCTAATCTGTTTATTATTAGTTTTGGGCTATTATATTTAGTTTGCATTTTGCGTAACGCACTCTTCTCATTGCCAGTCTGCACCGGTTACAAGGTGATCGGGTTTATCCACGTTACCTGGAACGTTCCTCCCTGGCTGTTCCCGATCCAGCAGGTCTAATTATAGGGAGCTGCTGCAGTCCCAGCATGCTGATCTTACTGCTTCTTGCTATTGCAGGACTGGCCTCCCAAAACCCTACCCTTAAGGTCAAATAATATGTATATTTATTCGTCTGTTTTTTGGGGTTTGTTTTTTTTTTCAGCCAAAGTCATTGCATGTGCAAAATGGTTGCACAAACAGCTAAAATGTTTGGCTGTTTGCTCAACTACTACTTTAAGAGGTTAAATGATTCATGCATAGTCTATGCTTTACCACTATGGTGAAACAAATCCCTTCAGCCTTAGCCTTTAGCCATGGCTCAGACTTACACACACTGAAAGAACTGCTTTTGCTCACTCAGATTACTAGACCCATGACGCCCCATAGTGGTTGAGTACATGGGTTTGAGGTAGCTCAGTCCTAGTTTATGTAATAACAATGGAGAACTAGTTCTGGACGTGGTCCGCACTGCACTGCCCCCTGGAGGTTACACACGTAACGGCATCCTTCCATACACCAGCCATTTGTATAACTTTAGGAACATTGAATATAATGTAGTATAATATGTCTTATAATAAAAAATAATGCTTTATATATGTGGTAAGTGGCGATGTTAAAAAAGACATTTAATTATTATTATCATTATTTTGTTTGAACATTATTATTATTATTATTATTATTATTATAAAAATATGATACTTAAAATAGTAGATTTTAAAGAATAAACAAATTATACATCTTTATTTACCATGATTATTGTTTTATTTGCTAGGGGTTGACATTATTTTAGTCAGCTAGTGCCATCTGGCGGAGAAGAAATGTAATCAAGAGAAGAATTGAATCAGAATCAACCATGTAACGCAGGGGTATCCAATCTTACCCACAAAGAGCCAGTGTGGGTGCAGGTTTTCCTTCCAGTCAAGCAGGAGCCACACCTCACTCCACCTGTTTTAATCAATGGATCTAATCAATGGGTCTTGGCTTTCAGTAGGGTGTGGCTTCTGCTTGGTTAGAAAGAAACCTTGCACCCACACCAGCCCTTTGTGGATAAGATTGGACACCCCTGATGTAACGTTTTGGGAAATTCTGTATGAATAATAAAAAGACCTTTTTATTGATTATTGATTGACATGTCACCTATGCCCTGTGTGTGTGTGGATGATCTACAAAGAGCTGCAGACTGTCTCTATTATCGATAGGATTACATTAGTGAGTAACACTTATTTGACACTGATATAAAAACGTAATACACAGGAAGCACTTTGCATGGAAGCACTTTGCATTGGATCTGCTCAAGACGGTGGTCGTGCTGCCACCATTGTCCTCTGGAGAACCCCTGCAGCTGGAATAAGCACCATTACACATTAGCAACTTGAGAGCAGCCATGGCTTAACACGACACCTCCAATAATCACTTATATCTGTACCAGGTCTGATTGATGTCTTTGGAAACACGCACAACACGTTGTATTTCCATTTAAACTAGGCTACATCACCCTATTAAGCTTCTGTATCTGTAGTGGGTTCGCGAACGACTCGGCTCTTTGAGTCGGTTCTGTGAATCGGTTCTTTGAGTCGGTTCTTTAAGCCGGGAGCCGATTGGGTATCAGAATAGATGGAAGTCGCCTACTAAATGTTTCTAACGAAGCCCAGAAACAGTTGTTCATGACATAAATGCTGTAATTGCTGTAATTTACAAAACGTTGCTGATTCAAATAAAGAGAAATACTTAAATATTGAAAATAAAGTGTATAAAAGGCAAAGGAGTGCTGTTTTGCTCATTTGAAGCAATTTCACGGAACTATTGAAGCCATATCTAGGCAAACATGAACAATAGACAGTCATAATATGTTCAAAGTTTATGGAAAGAGTCGAATCTTTAAGATCAAATGATCCGACTCACTGAAAAGAATCGAACCGCAGTGACTCGATTCGTGCATCGCCCAATAATCGTTTTCTATCAATTCTGACGTAGTCACGTTTGAAAATCAGTGCTCTAAATCACTTCACCTGGCTTCAGGTTTCCTGCTGAGAGACAGCACAAGCAGTCAGAGAAGGCAAGCCGGAAAACCGTGCTCATATTTCAACAGAAGTTCCGTTTAAGCCAAATTGTAACCAAATTTGTCGACTCTTTTACAGACTCCTGGAGGTTTTGTGTTGAAAACGTGTATTATGAATGAAAACGCCCTGTCTTCAGTATGTCTTCCCCCATCTTTCCTGACATCTTTCACTGTAAAGAGAGTGTGCTCATGAAAGGGTTCTCCTGCTACACGGATGATGGGCTACACGACAGTTTGGATGGGTAAGACTTCAGTTTATTCATGCTGTGCAGTATTCTGATGCTCCTTCGCCGTGCTGATGGTACGCTTGTGTTGAAGAGTAAATCTAGCTACCAGTTGGTGTGTATTCAAGCCACAAATTAGGCCATTTGGGTTGCAGGAGCTCAGCAGAACTGACTGATGTGTTTGAAGAGGAAGGGTGTGAGGATGGTGTTTGGACTCCGCCACCAAGCAAACTGAGATGCAAAATAGCTGCCCAGCTTGAGTACTACCTCTCTGATGAGAATCTTGAGGCTGATGCCTTCCTGTTAAAACATGTCCAGAGGAACAAGATGGGTTATGTCAGCCTTAAGTTGTTGACTTCGTTCAAAAAGGTGAGTCTGAATAACCCTAACATTTATTAGTACCTTCTAAGCTTTTAGAGGTAGCACTCTATTGCAAGGCATTTGCCTATCAGACAGGGTTCTAAGTTGAACCTCTTTGAGGAAGCTAAGAGCCCATGAGGAACCTTTTTTTTTCTAAAAAAAAAAAAAGTAAATCATAGTGAATGGACTTTTCCCTGTCACTGAAATGATCGACAACATTCATATCCAGTTTTGATTCACCTTCCTACTTTGACAGATACGAGATCTGACACGTGATTGGCGCACTACTCTGGCTGCTGCCCAAACCTCTCAGCACCTGGAAGTGAATGAGATTGGAACCAAGGTACGACGGAGAACACCAATTCCCGACCGCCTGCTCTGTATCCCCACCACTAAATTGTTGCTAGTTTGGAACTTCCTAGCCAATGCCAGTTCAACCAATTTTGAGGACAGCGGGTCATCTAGAACTGAGCAGCAAGGGATCATGGAGACCGCAATGCACATGTTTGGTTCACATGGCACGATTTCTTCTCTTCGGATTCTCCGTCCGGGGAAAGAGATCCCTGCTGAGCTCAAACGATATGCCAAAAAACATGCTGAGCTTGGGCGAAAACTGTGTGCTGTGGTTGAGTATGAGTACTTGGATGGGGTACGAAAGGCATATGAAATTCTGAAAGCTCAAGAACAGGCGCAAGGTGGAAAAGGTATCCGTGTGGTACTGCTTGGCAGCCGGGGAACACGGACGCAAGGGAACAGCCAGGGCGGAGAAGAGGAGGAGTCTGAGGAGGGGTTCGATAATGATTTGTCAACAAAGCGAAACCGGAAGTCCAAGAAGCTCTTCTACTGTCTGGATGATTCAGTTTTGTACAGTTCCTCAGAGTCGGACTTCGCTCCAGCCTCACCGCGTCCTAACCGTAGAGTCTCTCGCCCTCAGGCTCAGTATGGTAACCCCCTGACCATCCCACGGGTTTCCACGTCTCATTCAGACCCTTACCGAAACCCTCTGGGCAGCCCGATAGGCAGTCCTCTCTTGCCACACAAGCTTTTTCCTGGAGGTCATGCCACCTCACCACTAGCCACGTCTCCATTAAGCAGCACTCCTACTCTGGCCTGTCATTCATCATACAATAGAAGCAAGAGCTCTGGGAATTTCTCACAAGACAGTACAGGTTATGGCGGAAGTCCTTGGGTCCAGCGGCGCAAAAATGCTGCACAAGGTTTTTATCCAGAGAGAAGCTGCCCCTTGTCTCCAGATCAGATCAAGGGAGCGAGCAGTGTGCTAGCAGTGCGCCAGCCACTCGGCCCTGACGGCACTAAAGGTTTCTACAACTGCATTGGAAGAGGAAAGGTGCTGCTGCCACCGTGATGCACCTGTGGATCTCTGAAGTAGACTTGTAGGTTGTTCTGCAGTGCAAAATATTTTTTAAACCAGTGTTCAGCAAATACTATTGTCGGTAATTACTTACGACATGTCTATGGTTAAAAAAAAAAAAGTTTTCCTTTATGGTAATTGTTTTGTATTAAATGAAAGAATAAATAAAGGTATTGTTAACAGTACATGGTATGAAGTATTATTTAGAATGTCAAGTTTTCTCAAGAAACGTACCTTCGAATCGAACAGCACGAGCCGATATAGAATAGCAAAATAGTTTATTAATGTAGAATAAATAATTCCATAGACCAAGTGATCACATTTGAGGCACAAATTAACTCCAGTAGAAAATAAAAGGTAACATACACACATGCCCTGATAACACAAGCACTGTGCCATGATGCAGTAGCACACTTCACCTTTGCATAAAACAGAGTAAGATATTTATTTTATTTTTTTTAATTCTAGCTGTAACGTTCCAAATAGGACAGCTGATTCAGCTAGAACATGTGCAACAGTTACCCACTTGAAGTCATTCTGAGGGACAAATGAAAAACCATCCAACAAGCTGATAAGGAAACCAGAAACGTTCTTATTTTTTTTCTGATTAATGTTAAAAATCACGTGTTCAAAACTAATTCAACATGGAACGGCAAATAAAATGGATTCTCGTAACCTAAAAATGCTCCTACGGGGATGATGAGGGAATTACGATTAAATTAGAATAAAGCATTTACAAATTGTGTGAAGGTTATTTGTAATGTAACCAATCCAGACATCAACTGGTGAGTAACGTTTGTAAGTTTGTATTTATTCTGTAACAGTTTTTGTATTGGTATAAAAATGTTAGTGGCACAGATTCAGATATGATGCAACAAGGGATGTAGGTCATGTACTATATGAGTAAGGCTTCTCATGTTCTTGCCTCAGATAATTATGGTAAAAGAAATGGATCAATCTTATAAGTGTACATAAATAATGTAAAATCTTGAAATAAAAACATTATATATGGAGTGATTTATTGTCTTAGGCCACCATATTTAAACCAGCTTTACTGAGATGACGTCGGCGAGCAGCTTGCTCAGTCACACCCATGGTAGTGTTAAAGGAAAGTTAATGACCGGATACACACTTGGACGAGAAGGATCGGCCGGAAGCTGGCCGGTTGCTTCTCATCTGCTCTAGCAAGGACACACATCATGGAAACGTAACATACTTTAACTCATACTGTCGTTCCAAACATGACGCCCTCTAGCTCTGGATCGTCCATGTCGTCCTCGCTGAGCGAGAAGTCTTTGTGATTGGAGAGGCCACAGGGGCTGCAGTTGGACTCTCCGTCTGTGAGCGAAGTGTCTGCTGTGGCATTTACCAAGTCAATGACGGGCCCCATTCTCTCCGCCTCGGCCATCTGGGCCAGCACGCTGTCTAACAGAGGGCGGCTTTTGCAGATGTTGTCCAACAGCTGGCAGCGGTGCTGCAACTGGCCGATCAGGGAATCTTTGTCCTTCACCAGGTGCTGGAGTTTCTGAATGGATTCCTCTGACTGACAAAGTTTCTCGTGGAGGTAGGAAATCTCCCTTTAAAATAGAGCAGACAAAACAAAGATGCTTGGTCAAACCAGATAATATTGAACAAGATTTAAAATCTATAATAAAATGAATATTCTGTGGCCAATAGAGACATTAACTGATCTTTGGATCAGACAGACACAGCATATCAGTCCTTTTACTTCCACATCCATTGCTGTGTCTTTTGTCAGCCCCCCTTTACCTCATCTATCACTATCATGTTGGGATACAAATGGAGGACACACAACAGCATTGCTTGGATGTTTTTTTTTTTAGATGTAAAGCATGTCAAGGACCTGGTGTGCAAATCACTCACTCACTCACAAAATCACTCAGTCACTCATGTTTAGCACCTGGATGTATTCCACAAGCGGGGCTGTTGTGTTATGCATCAAATGCCACTGTTTCCTTGTATCTCAAAACAGTAGTCTAAGCAGGACCATACAACCAATGCCAAATCTGTGATCAAAAGATGAACTTGTCTTTAACTGCACACCTATAATCTACCTAAATGTGAATGCACTGTTTAAAAACCCTACAATAACATTTTCCAATAGCGAATCCCCCCCACACTAAACTACACTTGCAAGCACAATGCAGTCAGACAAGTACCATTCCTCTGGCAACCGCCAAATCCAGACTTGTCCATCAGATTGCCAGATTGGCTTGGATGCAGCTGCTCGGCCATGGAAACCCATTCCATGAAGCTCTCTACACACTGTTCTTGAGCTAATCTGAAGACCACATGAAATTTGAAGGTCTGTAGCGATTGACTGAAAGTTGGACCTCTGTGCACTATGAGCCTCAGCTTCCACTGACCCATTCTGTCATTTTATGTGGCCTACCACCTTCATGGCTGAGTTGCTGTTGTTCCCAATCACTTCCACTTTGTTATAATACCCCTGACAATTGACTGTGGAATATTGAGTAATATTGAGTGAATACTTTTGGCAATACAGAGTGTGTGTATAGTACTGTGCAAAAGTCTTAGGCACCTTATTGTGTTTAGGTACAACTTTTGTTAATGAAGTTTTTGAGTTTCAAAATGACAAAGAAAAACATAATGAAGGCTGCTGGGTTTTGGCTTTATTCAAAAAATAAAGAAGTAAGTGTGGCAAAGTCTCCAGAAGAGCGGTGGCAGATTCTCCAAGAAGCTCAGTAAAACTTACCAGCTCATTACTGTACAGTACGATGCAGAAGCCTTTAGGCACATGCAAAGACTCGCTGTAAAGCACAGATACTGTACCTTCGAAAATGAAGATGTTTCTACATAAAAGAAAACATTATAAAGTGCAGTCAACAGTAATAAACTAAAGGAAGTCGATATCTGTTCCCAGGTACA
This sequence comes from Leptodoras oyakawai, assembly GCA_024363135.1. Classification (NCBI taxonomy): domain Eukaryota; kingdom Metazoa; phylum Chordata; class Actinopteri; order Siluriformes; family Doradidae; genus Leptodoras; species Leptodoras oyakawai. Next base: position 13,920,695 of record JANCOA010000004.1, on the reverse strand, counting down.
ACATGTGCAGTTTTATAAATAAACACATTTTCCTGAGCGTCTTGGAGAATCCACCACAGCTCTTCTGGAGACTTTGACCGTCACACTTACTTCTTCCCAGCAGCCTTCATTCTGTTATTTGTCTTAAAAGCGCTCTGTTCTGTAATGTGTTGCTTTAGTTACTGACAAACAAACATTTTGTGTAACATTTCTTTTTTTTGTTGTTGGAAAAGTACCATTTCTAAAATATAAACATAAAATTCAAGTGGATGACAACATGACTGCATAAACACACACCCACAGCTGATGGAAACAATGCCACAAAGAAAGATGTCACAAAAAAAACCCAATGAAATTATCATACAGTTAGTCATCAGTCAGTCATTATCTGTACCGCTTATTCCCAGTTACGGGGTCACGGGGGAGCCGGTGCCCAGCCGGCAAC
>JANCOA010000004.1:13718694-13733066 GCA_024363135.1 Leptodoras oyakawai | reverse complement strand
GTTGCCGGCTGGGCACCGGCTCCCCCGTGACCCCGTAACTGGGAATAAGTGGTACAGATAATGACTGACTGACTGACGATGGTAGCAGCAGAATGAATTCAGAAGTCTACAGAAACACTGACAATTTACAGAGAAATGCATCCTGGCTTAATACGGAGGAACTTCATCAGGCAACGAAAGCAGAAGAGGAGACTGAACCACTGAACCGAGCTGCGGTACAAACCTGGATAAGCATCACAAAGAAGTTTGGTGATGGCAGCTCGGGGCTCGATGTACTTATTGCAAACAAGGCATATGCAACAAAATATAAAGTGCTTCTTGGGCCAAGACTGTTCCAATACTTTTGCTCACCTAAATTTCACGCAAGTTTACGAAGCTCTTTAACACATCTAGATGTAAATATCAAGAAATAAAAGCAGAAATTCTGATTATAATCTGATTTTTAATCTCAAATACAAATGTCTTCAATGCACATATAAAAAAAAAACAAAAAAACAAATAATAAAAAAAAAAAGAATTGGCCTTGTTGTTTCGGTATTTTCCGTAGAGACTGTGTCGTACCTTTCCATTCTCCCAATTACTCCTTCACAAAAATACATTCCGAAACATTAAGGCAAACACATGCATGTATTTTTAAATCGTTTATTTCAAATAAAATTTCTTTCGTTTTTGCATAAGTGCAAAGTGCACTAAAACAGCCACCTGAGGGAATCCACTACATCCTTAAATAAAAACAAGAAAAGCGCACATTTAATAGTACAAAATTCTTTTAAAAAATTGCACAGTTCAGGTTTATAATACATATTCTGTAAGTTCTGTTTCAAACAATTTTTTTAAATAAAATGGTCAAAAGGCTCAGATAGTAAACAAAAAAAAAAATCCACAAAATTGAAAATAAAATATTTTTGCCCTAATAGAATTAAAGCTGAGGAAATGGGAGACCCTGTCACTCCGCTGACTGGCATGGTTCTGTGCTGATGTTTCACCAATCAAGAAAATCTATTGCTAAATAGCGCGACCCTACTAGAAAATACACAACAAATGTGGCCTCCTCATAAAGGAGTATAGTCCCTGTTCATAACTTAGACACACACACACACAACCACACACACGTACAAACACCCTCCATCCAGTTACGTTTGTAATGTTCATCAATCTCACAATCCAGTGGCATTTGTGATCAGAACATCGATTCCCTGACGGTTTTGTATTGCATTGAGGAAGTCAGACAGGAATGGTCAGCGCCGATAAGGATGGAAGCCCTGGACGTTGTGGTTTTGCCCACGACCAAATGTACTCGCTGTAGGCTGCGGTGCTGACGTAGGCTGTGCAGAAGGGGCACCGTATGAGGCAGGCTGCTGGCTAGGGTCAGCAAAGCTATGTCCGAAGCCACTCAGATCCTGCCCATAACCTGTCAACAAATACAACAATACAATAATAAAAGTCAACAGCATCAACAAAGTAATTCAAAACAAGGATGGAGTTTCCTGAAGATTAAAGAGACTTTCTTCCTTCAGAAGAACTGCCATTTCTACCATATAAAAAAATCCATATTGTATTAGCAAGACACTAAACTACCTAAGCCAGAAAAAAAAAAGAGGAAAGACAAAGTAATGAAAATACATTCAGAGCAAAGCTATTCAGGGTCAAGAGTTAAAAAGAAATGCTTGCACTGTAGATCTTTTCAGAACATTTTCTGTGACGTTTTATGATATTTCATTCATGAAAACAGATTAGACAGACAGGAACAGCTTTTTTGGGGGCAGAAGTAAGAGCAATTAATAATAATAATAATAATAATAATAATAATAAAGCTATGAATTGCTAGCATTTTCTTTTCAACTTCCAACACGTTATTCAGTCGTCTGTAAAATACATTCGTCAAGTGGGCTACAAATGTTGCGTGAAACAGAGTAGCGCAAACTGCAGAAACATACAGACATACAAGTTCGGTCATAATTAGATCATCCTTTTGCAGGCAAAGCAACGCAGAGACAAAGAAAGAGAGAAGTTGAAGGGCATTGTCTTTGTATATTAAACTACAGCTACTATGTCACAAGGCATGTAGATTTGTAGCCAATTTTCCAAATGCATAGAGATGTGCAGTGTTTTTGTACAAATGACGTGTAGCTGTGTTTAGTATACCGTATGGAGAAAAGAACTGTATGTATACTGGATGCACAATATACATACAACGTATACATACAAACTTGCGCATGTAAAAATGCATGTAGGAAAAGAAAAGTAAATTCTCGCTGAAATCTCATGAGTCTGTATACTGTTTAATCGGCTGTTTTACTGGGTGGTTGTAAAATGCAGTAGCTCCCACCTACCTGCACTATATCCCTGCTCATCCTGACCATAACTCTGAGAAGGACGCGTTGGTCCGTAGGCAGAGGGGTCCTGAGGATAGTTACCCAAGCCTAGCAGGGAGATGAGGAGACCAGGTTGACTAAACCCAGAGAGAGCCTACTTTTGACACTAGCTCTAGGGGAAGAGCTTCTTATACAAATTGAACGGCTTTTCTACCAAAAAAAAAAAATATGCTGCTCTGACACTTGAAGATCTAAAGTTATTAAATCAAGAAGGTGAATGGATTGGTCCTTAGCTGCCTTTAAACTGTTAAGTCTTAAAGGCAGTCACTTGTAATGGTAATGATGGATGGAAGCAAAGCATAAGCATGAGCCGGGTGAGGGCAACGCTGCCGCACTGACTGACTCCGGTTCAGCCTGTTAACAAGGAATGGGTCAGTGCCGGCGCGCAACATTTAACATCTGGGACACTCATAGACAGAGTGCACTGATTAGATTGTGTGATATGTAGAGCACCTACATATCCTACAATGTAGTCTCTGCTATGTTCCCGTCAACCTTTGAGAAACAGGAATAACTCCGTCAAGCATTCAGTTGAGTACAGTATATTAAAAGCAATTCAATTCAGATGAGTGCATATCACTTAACGTTATAGCTGCTCTCACCACCTTTTCTTTCCTAAAGGTATCAAAAGAATTACAAAACAAATGTCTAATAAACTGAATCAGTGTCGGTCTATCCGTCAAACGGTTTCAGGTGGGTGCTTAAACTTTGTGCAAAAAATATACAGTAATAATTAAATTTTAATGCAACTAATTACCGGAGTAATGATCAAGCATTTGCAAAAAGCTTTTCACACTAAGGAGTGACCCATTTCAGTTACATAATGCTTTCTTAAAATATCATCGGTGCTTATCGATAAATATCTTTCATCAAGGTTTTGACTGCCATTTTATTTTTACTCCGTGTATATCAGAATTAATAAAAAAAAAAAAATAAAAAAAAAAAGTCAGTAAGAAAATCATTTAAACACTTAAAGTCAATTTAAGTGTCAGTCACTGACACCTCCCTAATCTATATTAAAGGAGGTGTCTCCCGTTAAAAAAAAGCAACAATGCAACACAGGATGATCTAATTCAAACATACACCTCATTATCGTTCCACATCAGCATAATTCACACAGACTAATTCAATCAGCTCTTATCAGTATATAAAATATTATATAATATGGCATCTACAGGATCGTCAGGTTTGTATGCAGGCTTGTTTGAGCGTGATGCCATCATGCCAGTTCAGCCATGTGGTATAGACAGCAAGCTCTTGCTTGTGTGAGGATCATTGTAATGGGCTAGAACTAAGGTGGTTTAGAAAATGGATCCAATCAGCAGTAACAGGAGAGCAGGTGGCCAGGCTAAGGTGAGCTCTTTACTCACCGTACTGGCTATAAGAGAAGTCAGGCTGTGCTGGTGGGGCTTTGCTCATGTCCTGAGTAGGGGTGGTAGCAGGGGCAAAGCCCAGAGGCCCAGCTCCAGGAGTAGTAGGAGGTGGAGGCATTCCTTGGGGTACAAACTGGTCGCCTTGTGGCGTGCCAAATGTATACCCTGTCAGTTTGGGGGGGAAAAGGAACACATTTTAAAAAGAGTAGTATACTACATAACTGAGGAAAGTAAAGGCATTAAAAAAAAAAAAAAATGAGTAGAGAAAATCTTTGTACCTTTCAACATGGAAATAAACTTCACCAAGAAATAATATTAACCTGAACATCCCCTTAGCAATGTGATAACTCTCAATCATTTCCTCTTTGCAATCATAGCAAAAGAACTATTTTCAGATTTTAAAAGATACTTGAGGACCAGGGTGGGATGGTGGTGCAGCAGCTATCACTGACACTTCACATTTCCCCAACATGTCTGTAGGTGAACTGATGACTGCAATTGTCCCCAAGTGAAAATGAATGTGTACATGTGTGTGGTTCCCTGCGATGAGCTGGCATATTTCTGCCTCTGGCATATTCCACACCCAGTGTTCCTGGGATAAACTCCAAATGCACCAATACCTTGACCTGGATAAAGCACCTACTAAAGTTGTATGAATGAACGGGCCTGAGCCAGCAGACATGAATCAGACAGAGATAGATGTTTTTACGACTTACCAAACTGAGGAGGTGTGCTGTAGCCCTGCTGTGGATATCCCTGAGGTGCCCCAAATCCTCCTGGTGGGGGTGCTGTAACTAGGAACGCATTAAAGGGTGAGGGAGGTTGGGGAGCACCTCGGCCTGCTGGCAAAGGAGGACCATATCCCCCTGATGCACAAAGGACAGGCGAAGATTAGAAAACACCTCCTTAGTTAGTTGGAAGTGTCTCAGAATATAAGATGTCTAAAAATCCTAGAAACTTATATAACCTACCTAATGGCTGTCCTGTGGAAACCCAAACACCTGCAAGAGAGACAAAAAGTGATGTCAAACGTTTATAATATTTGAATGATTATTTAATTGCCACTGTGTAAACTTTCAAAGATTTTTTTTTCTGCTTTGTAGAGACTACATGTGAAAATAGCCACACTTCCACTATGGGTAAAGATGCACTGGTTTTCAACAGACGGCACAGAAAGTGCCTGCAAAAAAAAGGGAAACTGAGGCTCAGATAGCAGTTGGCACCTCTGGTTTCTTTTATCACACTAGAATGTCATGTTCCTGGAGAGAGATTTTGTCGGCCTCACTCACCCTGCGGGCCGTAACTCTGCTGCCAGCTCTGAGCAGGCTGTGCAGCCCAGCCATTGGCCGCACTTAAGATGGCTCTGGGTCCCCACTGATTAGCTCCCAGCTGCCCAGGGCCAGGAGCTTTGTTGTCCCGAGGCTCAGCCTTCTTCACTTCAACCTGGACAAAGGACAAGACCAGAAAGGCATGAAAAGGCAGAAATCAATAACCAATGTGCCTTCTTCATCCCATCAACTACTAATCCTGTAATTCAGCTGAGATAGTTTTACTTATTTGTAATACAATAGTTAATTAGTTAGAAAAATGTATCCTAGGCTTCTTATACTAAATAATGCTGAACAATGTTTCTAAGGTACTTTTGAATGGAATGGACTTGAGAGCTTCTCAAATGAATATGAACAAAGTACAAGAGTTTTTTGTTTTTTAAATAAAAGCTGCAAAAAAAACAGCTCAGTCTCTATAAAGTGTACCTGAGAAACATCTTTCTTGCATTTCTGCTGTATCTTATCCCTTTTAAGTAGATAAAACTATGATAGAAAGTCCAGACTTACCTTTCTAATGCATTTAAGAACCTCAATTTAGATCAAGTAGAGATATCAGAACAGTAATTTTAGATCTAATTGTAAAAATAATCATCATGCAAAGAATAATGGTGTCATAGATAATAACTGAATCTTCATACTGTGTCAAACAAATAAGTATAAAATATAATGTATAGCATTTTGATTTAAAAATTATGCAGACCTGAAAGAGATTGAATCTATATGTCCAGTGCATGCAATCCACATTATCTGAGATGAATGTTTATTTCGTCATTTTCAGTACCCGACTGTATGTGTACCAGCCTCAGTGTAAAATGGGTGAGACGGAAATAGACTGGCTCTTAAATGGGTTGAGTTATTGAGGTCACCTTGAATCAAGAGCGAGGCATGACTTTTTTTTAACTTGCTTTGTGCGGTATGAAATAAAGTGACCTCCTTTTTTGCCTTCCTTCTTCCCTCACTTTCGACCTAATTAGGTGCCAGTTTGAGCGAATAGTCTGAGGCCTGCTGCACAACTACCTAGGCCCTCTCCCGCGGGCTTCAGGACTCAGCACGATGAGAGGAAGCACTTGAAATTGTGGCGTCCAACTCCAGAGCTGGGATTTGCAGAACAGTTTGATATGTTCTAGTTTCTAATTTTACAACATATGGCCCCCACCTCCCCAAAATCCCACTGCAATAATGTCACATCAAGAACAATGGACCATGTACAGGAGAACCTGTTTCCTTCAGGAAAACGGGACAGAGTCAAGGGACGAGTAGATACATGAGAAAAAAGGTACAATGTAGGACACTGAGGACACACTGAGCCTCTACAGAATGTAAAACGGTCTTCATGAAACTGGATCGTCACTTTGAATCACTATCAGAAGACAGAAAAATGCCCATAGCAATTTCAGACTACTGTGTAATACAGATCCACCAGTAAGCAGACTGAATGGACAAATCATGTATTTAAAGCTGAGCCAGAACTCCAACTCATAGATTCCAACTCATCACTGTAATTAAAGATTTAACAAGATTTTCAGTCATTTGGTGTTTTGCTGTCCAGCACATGGCTAGGATGAGATCTGATGAGTGTGAAGGCCATAGCATATGGTTTACACCATTATAATTTTCAAGGAAAATTATATCGCCTCTGGCTCTTCATGTACTTTGTCCCCATGTATAATGCGATAAGTAACCTCATCAATACATCTGCTAACCTACAAACTAAAAAATGAAACCTTTTTAAAAGAAAATTGACACAGTATGGAGATTCTAATTGAGGTCACTTAATTGAGGTTTTACTTTTTTTTTTAGTTAGTTTTTTTTTTTTTTTCTCCGCAATAATGCCAAGAACTCAAACTGTAAGTGACCTGGCAAAAATGAAAAACAATAAAAGATGAAAAATGACATTGACCAGTCCTTTAGGTGAAAACGGATTACATTTTAAGTAATATATGACTACAAAAACAGAACAACTCAGGTTCAAAAACCTGAATAATGCTACAAAGATAATACAGAATCACCTACACAAAAACACCCAAAGGAGCAGTCCAAGTAAACCAAACCTTGGGCGACTACAGAGCCTGTACACGGTACGAGTTAATGATTCACTGTCTAAAGCACTTCATTCTTCTTCTTTTTTTTTTATAATCCAAGCTAAAATTTGTACCGACAGCCAAATGATCAAATCACATTAATTTATATTAAACACATTCATTTCTGAGTATGTTTTAACTGGAGGTCATGGCTCTGGAAGAAAACAACAATGTCACCCAAGCTTCAGTTTTTTACTTAGGGTAAAATAAAACTACAACTACACACTTTTTTGCCCATGATGTCGTGAAAATGCATGTTGACAGCCTGGTCCACTGATTGTTCGGCCTCGAAAGTAATAAATCCAAAACCTAGCCAACGACCAAAAGTGAATCAAGGTAGCAGGGTGTTGGGACAGAACAAGGTGAAAAACAGGGGAAGGGGAGTTGACCAAGGTGACACTGGGGGGGTTTGGATTATGTTGCAGTCTACAATACAAGCAAAGGTCCTCAAACAAGAACTGCAATCTCATCTTGTAAAAGAATTAACCTTGTTCTCTCTGTGTGCATTAAAAGGTTCAAACCAATCAATTACCACTAAAAGGCTACCAAGTCAAGACATATTCTGTATTACCAGACAAGTCTGTTTTATACATAAAAAACTACTTTTTATAAATTTCTGCATCCCATACAGTTTCATCCAAACCCCCTGAATGTCCCCTTGTTAAATTCTTGCATAACAAGTACAACAAATGCTGACAGTAACCACTATCACACTATCATTAACACTTAATAATGATAAATAAAAGTAGTTTCTCAAAGCCTTTCCAAAATTACATAGTATTTTGGGCAAGCTAAGAGAACAGCCATTTACAACACAGCTATAAAAAGCACCACAGAGATAAAAAGGTAGGGTTCTGCTATGAGTCTGGTCATGGCCAGATTTACGAGAGGTGTAACCAAAGTTTCTGCATTTTTTTATGAACCAGACTTTTTTTTTCAGTGAGTTATGTAGCAGAAAGTGGCCACACACTGTTTGCTCATGAGGGAAAAAGTTCACATTAGAAGGACATTAATCTAGTTGAGACCCATTTTCAGGGTCATTCTCATCATGAAGCAGAGGATGAACCATATAAAACAGCAGGTGAGCTGTTCTTCTGCAGTACCAGCACTACTGTGTGAACTAGTTTAAAGCGATCAAATAACTGCAGCAGAACTGGGTTGTGAGAATCCCTCCACTTTGGGATCTAACCTGATTCCAATTAAGCAGCCTCCGAGACCCAGGTGGGGAATTTGAGATTTCTGATACTATACTGAGAGCCTCAATCGTTTAAATAATCACTAAATATATTTCTGACCTGCTAATAAACTACTTAAGGTCAAAATTTATTAACATTAAAACAGAATGCGAGATCTATATGCTTCTGTCAAGTTCCAAGAGGTTGAGAAGTTGAGGTTTTCTGACAGAGACAGGGAGATGGTAAGTTTTAATCTGAAGAAATTATTCCATCTAAAATGAACGCTCTGTATTTTATTATAAACCTCCACCTGTTTAAGTGCCTTGATGTACACGAAAACATTCGCTAACATTCGCCAAAACCCACAACCCCTAATTAAACAACTTTTAAGATAACTTGATTACTTATAATATTTATATACATTTATAGAGTAATGATAAATGTAATGATACTTTCATTAGACGGGTTATGGCCTCACAGCAACATTGATGTATTCATGTAGGAACTCTGGCTACACCACCTCATCTGGCATTGCAACACATATTATACACATCTGTCCAGACTTTTATCAGTGTGGTGCCACTGTGAACACAATCCCCTGAAGGAGAAAAACACACATCTTAGGAAACACAGTTAATTACAATCAAACAGTTCACAAAGAAAATACATGTAAAAGAAAGACAGAACTTATTTTACTATATATCGATATACAGAAATATTATTAAGAATATCACAAACATTATATACACTATTTAAAATAGGGTTAATGCTTAAATCAATGCTTAAGATTACTACAAAATCAGATGACAAACTATTCATGTGTCCTCAAAGAGACAAGGTAAAGGTAAAGATTTTTTCTTTGTATTAAGCAAAAGATGAGGACACTACTCTTAATACACTCAAACACATAATATGTATGGAAGCAAAAAAAATTGATCCACTGAAACTGAAGCAACTTAAACTGCACATGATTTGCATTGCTCTGGTGGCATATTACAGGAAAGACTTTTTTTTTAATGCATTTGTGATCAACATTCTGAATATTTAAAACCAATTTATTGTGATCTGTGTAATTTAATTTGACATTTTTTAAAATGCATTCTGTTCCAATAACGTCTGCTTCCTTTTACCACCAGAGTGAGTATGTTGCACTGTGGAAAATGAAACACTTTCCGCATCAGCCCATGTGTCTGCTTCATTTGTATCACCTGCATTCGGTTTCACTGCCATGATAAAAGCAATAGGGCTATCTATTATCCCTATAATAATCAGTCTTCTCTTTCATTAATTGAAGAGAGATTTATGTTATTTGGGAGCAAAAAGGATCTAAGTGAAAACATCTGGAGATCTAGGCTAATCGCAGCTTTACAAAGAGAACAAATGTTTAAAAAAATAAGACGCTTAATACTGTACTGACATTTGAAAACAACAAGCAAATGCATCAGAAGCTGATTCAGTGGCGATTCCACAATGCACATGTTTGCCCTATACATGCCGTGTGTTTGCCTTTTCTAAATGCAGGAGATGTGCAACAGGCCAAAGTTGACATGGGAGACATGGGAGTTGGAAATGAGATCAGAATGTTCTGCTGAAGGACATCAAGCAAGACTTTTTTTTTCCCTCTTTGGGTCAGAATAGTTTGTCATGAGTACGAAGATAGACGTATTAGGAACAGAACTAGATCAGCTTTTACCTCGGGGTCTCTGTTTCTCTGCATCATAGATCATTACCACCTCTGTGACCTTCAAAGACAAAATGCATGAGTAAGTCAGTGGCAGAAAGCTTAAAGACTGATCTAAATTCAACACCACAACTGCAAAAGTTCATCTCACCAGTTAAAATGCCCTAAAAATAAATCATGATTATTCTGTTTATCATTAGACTTAACCATACAAGTACCTAAATCTAAATCTTACCACTCCGAATCTGTTAAAATAGTCCCTGAGTTCAGCTTCACCGCAGTTGTGTGGAATTCCACCAACAAATATCTTCTTGGATTTATTGCTGTCACTTTTACCTCCTTTCTAAAACATATAAAAAAAAACACAGTAAAAACGAAGAGCAATACGAGTACTCTAAATCTAGGCCATTCAGCCAGGACCTTACAAGGACACTTCATTCAAACGTGGCGCATATGTTTACAGAACGCCAGGACTACTAGAGAGCATATTTACATTTTAGATGTATAATTTAAATTCTGTCAATATCAGCACGACATCGGAAATACAAATGGCCTGAATTATAATTTTCATATCTCCAAAAGATCACAGCAGTACTTACCCAGCCCTCTTTCGCTCTCGTCTTCTCCGGCTGCATTCCTCTTGGAGTGCATGGCTTAGGGTCAATCTGCAGGAGCAGAAAATTGAACCTCATCTGTCCTTCAATATTTACTTACTTATTTCAACCTTAATGATTACTTGTATAATTAGAATAAATTTTGTTTTTACTTCAGCCAAAAATCAAACCAGAAACACAATAAGCTGTTTCGTTCTTACATTTCTACCATCAAGGTTATGAGGCTTGGTGTCCAGTACAGTCCGGACACAGTTTGGATCTTTAAACTTCACAAAGCCAAAGCCCCTGGACTGATTTGTGCTTTTGTCCTTCATGATGACGCAGTCCACAACCTCTCCATACTGGGAGAAGTAATTTCGTAAAGTCTCTAAAAAGAGGAAGAGTATAGGCTATAATGCCAAACTGCACACCGTTCAGTACTAACAAACTTTAACAAATAAATTATATTCGCAGTAGCTAGGATCAAAATAAACTTTTTTCATAAGTTTTCATGATACACCATCAAATTTCATCGATGTGATAGTTATTATAAATATAACTAACTAACTAACTGCCTGCCTGCTTTAACATTATGCAAGAAAGGCAGTACAGAAAAATAAATACACATTTAAAAATATATAATGAAACACAAAGTATATTAATGATTAATAGAACCACACTTAGAAGTATGCAGGTATAAAATATGTCAATACTGAACACTGCACTCATAAACAAACAAACAATATCCCATATTTCAAACTGTAATAGTGGACACCTTGCATATTAAGTCATTAACATAGTATGAAAGTTTAATATTTGGATTATGTTTGTAACAATCAAACCGACATAAGGTTGTGTGTGTGTCTTGCTCAGGTCACTTCTTAGTCATTACAGATCAAGCACTAAAGTTCTGCAGACCTCAATTTGCCAGGCAACAACGTAAAACAATGAAGACTTTGCTCGGTGTTCTTCAGCTAGTCAGAGGCTATAACAAGCAAGGACATCTTAAATGGAAAGAGGCGAGTTGTTGCTAGCAAAAGAAAGCACCAACTATAAACAAAATGTGACGCATCTGTCAGAGCACTCAGAAACTTTTTAGGGCTTGAACATAATACTATTATACTATTATACTATATGTGGTCTGTTTAGAGTTATACATTTCCTACACCTATTCCTGTCATACTCATACCTGCATACCTTTTTTCCTTCTCTTTTTTTTTTTTTTTTTTATAACACCACCTATAAAACAGGACAGTTTCTAAAAGAGCTGCACATTTCTCCAAACCAAACTTCAGCAATCCCAACTTCGTTCACCATTAAAGCTTGAATTACAGAGGGGCGTCCATACTTACACCGTGAGTGCCTTTTAACTTACAATGCAGATTTTGTCACTAGTAGCCGGATGAGACAGCGTTTGAATAATACACAGACTCCACGTACCCCGAGACCCTACAGATTTACTCCTGTGCCGTAATAATGTGCACTTACTCACTGGCGCTGTGAGACATCTATAGCCTGGGAGCCTTAAAATATTGATGCATTCGAGGACTCGCATAATAAACCGCCAGAGCAATTCACGTCCTTAAATATTTAAGAAATGCTTAATTTACTTTGCTGTCATTCACTAGTTGGGGTCGGCTGCTTTTTTGTGATGCCTATACCACTAACCAGTGACATTTCTCTCAGCCAGGAAGCTATATATTGCTGTTCATGCCATGAGTAAATGCTATTCCATGCATTATCTATTTTTTATGAGAATAGAGAGAGAATTAACATGGCTTAATACATTATATATCCTGGAGTATATATCCTCTGTTCTGCACGTTTTACCACTTAACCTGTTCAAATACAACCAAAATCACACTTAGGAGGAGAGAAAACAGTACCTTACAGACTCGACTAGGGCTACATTCACATTTCCACTGATGTTCTGACCTAACGTGACCGAGGTTTCTTTTTTACACAGGATTGTGTGGACAAAAACCACAGTCTTTTATGATAAGAGCTGACCTGGAGTAGATACGTATCAGACACGTAGCCAATGTGGGATGAATTAGAAGACAGTGATGGAAGTCCAGGGAGGCTTTATCACCGCTGTCTTCATCAACACATCAACGGAGGACATCAAAATCAGAGAAGTGACTAATTCACTTAATGTTTTATATTTAGGGAATCAATCCGAAAATTCCAAAACTGGAAATTACACCGTCTGAGCAGTGAGTTCATGCAAGGTGTTTTAGGCGACCGGTTGAGTTCTCGTTAAAGACAGATATGGGTCACTTGCAGTTATGGATGTGATCTGTCAAGCCAGGCAGATCCAATCTGAGTAAAATAAATCTGAACGGTGCGAACAAGCTCGTAAGGTCAAGATGGTTTGTGTTCCTGCTTCTACAAAACGATGTTAAAACCAAACCCATTACCTGAGACAGTATTTCTTCTGTGGATGGTACAACAGTGTCTTTACAATGTTAGAAAATCATTCAAAAGGCATCAATCCCAAAACCAAGTTAGTAAGACTCTTAATTCATAGGAAACCCAGAGTCTTACCTTGAGTCGTACTCCAGTCTAATCCACCCACAAACAGCTTCCTGTAAGACAAGTGAATGTTACAGTCAACTCATGTTATGCAAAAGCAAAAGGAAACACACAGGAGTACGAAACTACTTGTGAGCTAGCAGGCGATCAGCTCGGGTGCATTGGGCTGTCAGTTTTTCTGTCTTTATCACAGAGTTGCAGCTTGTCACTCCGAGGCTCCTTGGCAGAAACAGCTCGTCATTCAGGCTGAAGGCCCGTCAACAAACCGCACGACTCCCTGGAAACTCACGTTTATTTTATTAGGATTTCTGTCAGACCATTTAACGAGCTTCCTTTCTGCACCGCAGTGCAACGAGAATACCGAGTCTGACTCCTCAATGAATGTTTGCTCGTTCGCCACAGCACTGCGAGTCAATATTTACCTACTTTAACCTACCTTGCTAATTAACCTGCTAACACCAGCTAACTTCATTAGCTTGCAACTAAAGTGTTTGAAAAGACAGCGGGTTACGAATGAGCCGCTAATTCTTCCTCGTTAAAGAATTAAACTCGGCTCAAATTTGAACAAACTGCTACTTTTTCGACTTTTATTTCGCCACCGAGGCAGTCACCTTACGGACAGGTGAAGGGGCTAACAGCCCGAGAGAGCGCTAGCTGATAAATGACAGTTGATGTAACTAAGCTAGCTTGAACGTTACCATCGCTGAAGCTACTCTCACTGCGCAGGTCGCTTGCTAGCGATGAGATGAGAGGGACTGATATTTTTATTTTTTTATTTAAAGATAGAAACTCTCCTTAAAACAAACGGCGTCTTACCCAATTTCATCTCCAGGTAGGTTGTTCATATCTGTAGCAAGAGTTGTGGACTGGAGTGCGGACATTAGTCTGCTGCCTCAGTCTCCTCTACAACTGCCTCCTGTGCTCCTACCCCGGGAAGGTCACTCCGCTTTCGGTTCAAACCCAACCTGCGCAACGCTGACGCGGAGACACGGGGCCGCCCTGCAGGGGAAGCGCTGCTGACGCAAAGGCTACTGGGAACTGTAGTCATCAAATAAGGTGGCCGCCATTCTGGCCTTCGTTACCAGAAGTGTACAAGTGTACAAGAACTCTGGTCCCTAACAGCAGTTCCGGCTGTAACATAAAATACAGGCTGATATTAATGCAGCTCTTACACAGCTCTTACACAGCTCTTACACAGGTCATACACAGCTCTTACACAGCTCTTACACAG
>JANCOA010000004.1:13158847-13169236 GCA_024363135.1 Leptodoras oyakawai | reverse complement strand
TACTGGTGCAATGTGCAATTAATGAAGATTGGCCACCAGGCTGGTCCAATTTAGCCATGAAACCTCCCACACTAAAAGGACAGGTGTTTCAGTTACATTGTCTAACCCCTGTATAAGTGAAGCACAAGTGTCATGCAAGTTGTTGTTTCATTCAGGATCAACCGAACATCCCGAGTAGTAATTGTAACTAAAGACAAATAACAGTAGACCATTGAAGACAAGTGGGCTAAAGAGGATAATGGCATAAAATGGCGTTCATCAGCTGTCTTCATCCATGCAGGCTAACAGGGACACCTGGTTTATCACAATTCTATATGTTATTGTGGAAAAAACAAATGGGAGTGCTTGGTGAATTTCCTACATTTAGAAAGATGACAAAACTATTAATGAGGCAAACTTTTCAAAATGGAAAACTAAATAGCTGCACGATCTATACTTAAGGCAATAGTTTAAACCCTTGCGTTAATTAGATTCACAATGCATTATGCCTCCAAAAATCTAAGTAATGGCATGAAGCAAAAAGAAAACAGGCAAGAATAGAGGAAAATCTGGAGAAATAAATGTCTAGATACAACCAGCGCTACACTTCTTGCCTTATGCACAAGCTAATGAGCATACTCTGCCACAAGTGAATAAACAGCGATGCTGGATCTGCTCTTCACTAGTTCCTCCTCAGGCAGTGTGATATTTAATGAACGGTATGATCGAAGTTCATCTGATGCATTCTAAAACTGTAATATATGGAAATATCAATCATAGGTCGCTTTTAGCAGGAAACCCAAAACAGTTCTTCTTTGCCTTTTTGTGTCAGTCATGACGCATATGCACTGTATGACCGGCATTCATTTCCTGAAATACTACATTACTTGCATAGAACAGGAATTTGGTGGGTGGTCACATGTAGGCACCAAGGACATCTCAACACCCAGGACCTTTATTGTGCACTTATAACCCCCTAGGTATCTCTTTTGTCCCACTTAATGCAGATTCCATGCGTAGCTATGCCTGGGTGAGCGGCCCTCTGCAGAGCTAGGGAAAGCAGCCATTGTAGCGTTGTCACTTGCCAACACTGGCTATCAGCATGGCTAGTGGTTAGCAGTGACAGGGGAATCAGACCCCATGAAGAGGAATTACTCCCAGAGGTATTGTCCATGCCACAATGCTAGAGTTAGGTGCCTACAATCTACTCGGTGCCTGTGTGTTTTATTCCAATTCCCCTTGACAGGAGCGTCCAGACCTGTCTTATTGTTTTTCTGCTCTGGGAAAAAGCACGGCCCCAGCTGAGACTGCTATTATAACTGTGTATCGACACGGGGAGCATCCTCGCACACGCTGTTCTGCCCTTGTTACCTCTACCTGCCCTAGAAAACAGTATCAGAATGTTGTCTTTCAGTATTTGTGCTCCAGCCAAGAATGAACATGTATTTCTTGGAAATGAGAATTACCACATGCATGAAATGCTTATAAAATCCTATATAGAACTCAAATGAACGTATGAACGTTAGGACCATCTTAAAGTCATCTTAGCTAGAAGAATTGGAATAATATGTCAAAAAGGTCATAAAGGTTATAGCTTTCTCTGGATTTTCTCTGGAGAACTCACTTGATTCTCTCAATGTTTGTCATAACACATTCCAAAGGCGTATTCCAGCAAATAATGTTTTTTTTTTTTGTAAAATATAACCCTGTCACGACCATATTTATCATATCTGACGATAGACAGCAGTATATTTGGTAAAGTAGAGTTTAAATAGTTGTTCGGGTTTAGAGAAATACTTTCGTATGCACAAAAGATTGGGTTCTAATTCAGTAATCACATGTGCATCGCCAAAATACACCAAAATCCTGATGATAGAGTAAACAGTGACTTCACTGTGACCACTCGGCGAATGGAATACATATGTTTCACTGTGTACAGAGACATGGCTTGTTTCATTTCCAATAAATCTTGTTTACTCTGTCATTTTCCAGGGTTTGTAGCCAAATGATAGCCAAAAGAAAGCGTTTGTTTGGATTCTGAGTGAATTGTTTTATACAGTCTTAAGTCAGTACTTTAGTGCATGCCTTATGCCTCAGTTTCAAGCTGTGGAGCTGCACAATACTAAGTTAATTACCTATTAATAGGGTGACAAAGTCAAATCTACAGGTTAAGTGTGCAGGTTTATATACTGCAAATGCAAATAGAGTAGAATTGGCAGAACAGTTTTGCCATTTGAGTGTTTTTTTTTTGTTCTTTTGCCACTTGATAGACAAAATAGCAATGGCAAAGACGATTCTTATCATTGACATGATACTACTGTATAGTAAATGCAGTTATTCTACAGAAAACAAAGGTCTCGGCGATTTAATAAAATGGGGACTCTTCATTATAAGCAATAAAAAAACCATTTAAAACATTTACTCTCCCAGTATTTACTCTCAGTTAACTAAATACACTGAAATGATAATCGCTTCAAATGAATGAGGGTTGTTATTCATTCCCCCTTTAAATCTTTAGTTATGAGCAGATTCTCCTCCAAGCAAAGTTTTCCAAAGAATTTTCATTACACTTAGATATAATTAAGACTGGAACGTATATAGAATAGTCTAGTACATGACTACAAACCACATGATGAAAGAGCAGGCAAGCATTCTGGGTCTCGTCCACAGACTGCACAGCGTTCCAGCTCAGTTTATTGCCAGATTTTATTACAATCAGCCGAGTGATTAGAGCACAGCAAGCCAGATATTATCAATCTTGTAAATTACGGCGCATCTCCAAAGCCAAACCAACTCTCAATTGATGCTTTGACGTGAGTTGCAACAGTGCAAATATGAAGCAGACTGATAAGAGCGTAACCTGTGAAAAATGAGCCAGCAGAATGGTTCAATATGAGGAAGGAAGGAAACCCAAAATGTATTTTCTATATATCTGTCAGTATCCATTTATTATTATTGTTTTTGTTTTTTTTTTGTATTTCTGGGTTGTTGTTTTACACATATGCATTGGACTTGCTTTTTTTTTTTTTTTTTTTTTTGCCATACCTTATAGCTTAAAAATATACGAATTGATTGCAACATTCAATATCGATTGAATATAAATGTTCACGAATTTGAAATTCCTTATATTTTTAACGAATTTCATTTTCATTAAAATAAAATTTAAATGCACAGAAATCTCTTTATAGAAGCCGCACTGTTGTGTCAAACTTCATTTAATTTCTTTAAGAAATTTTATTTCTTATAAAAGGTTCCTTCTTAACATCAGGAACGTTCAGGTCCCCTTTTTTTAAACCTCAGAAGACCAGTTAGAATAGTTCCTGTGCCAATTTCTTGTTTTCATTTTGTAGAGAACTCATGGCACTCCCAACATGAGACATTATGTTGAGAGGATCCTTCCTCCACCACCCCCTTCCCCCCACCTCAATCCTGCACCCCATCTAATAGCGAGCTCTTGGTACAATGTGATGAGACAGCGTGAGCCCACTCAGCAGAGATGGATGTGGGATATTAAGCCTGTGTCCCTGCTGCTCCTGCCTCACCTTCCTGCTTTGTTTCCCATACCAGCATACTGGTTCCATGTTAAAACAGCTCCATGGATCAGCTGAACAAAACTGTGATAGTACAGATAACCGCCATTCTTGCAAGGTGTAAATGGAGCATTAACCTCTCCCAAATCTTTCTGACAATTGTTTGTCGATAGATGGATTTAGCTTAAGAAGTGGATTCATTTTCTCGGGCTTAAATGGGTGTGGCTGTGTTATATCGGTTATATATGTCAGGTTGAAATGAACCCCTTTAAACTCCCAGGACTTAGCAGGTCTACACACAAATGTTTGACCTTCTTAACTACATCACTTTCCTTAATACTTGGCCAGCTCATGAATGGTGGCTTTCAGATTTGGAGAGTCTGAAATGTATTTTAGTCGATCAGACAACTCTTCAGCTTTTTTTTAATACAAATAAAAATAAAGCAATAATAATAAAATCAGTTAAATGTATGATCAGGTTTTAGGCGTCACCATTCTAACAAAAATACAATCGTCTCATTTCGTTGATGACCAACTGGTATTGTCTTGCATTATCAGTCACATGCGTTTATTTCTTAAAGAAGTAAGCTAAAGTGATGGTACAGGCAGAAACAGTTGCTAAAAAAAAGTGAGGGATGTGGTGTTGTGGTATCTGAACTTTTTGGGCCATTGGTCACAAAATTCAACCTTGCACTGGGTTGTGGAATAATCTGGATGAAGTTTATCAGTATTCGTGTTGCTAAATTCATATTATGATAAATGCTTTTAGAAGACCCGGTGTTCTGATCAAAATGTTTGTTGCGAGCATATTGTGAATCAGAAATGCATTGCAGAAGTGCATTTGACTCCTTGAGCCCTCCCATGGCATTGCTCAAATCTGATATTGCAAATGTTATACTGTAATCCCTTGCTGTGTCCCAGTCTCCATATACTGTATGGCTGAAAGTATGAGGACACCTGGCCATTACAAGCATATGTGCTTGTTGAACATCCCTTTCCAAAACCATGGGCATTAATATTGAGTTGCTCCTGTAACAGCCTCCACTCTTCTTGGAAGGCTTTCCACTACATTTTAAAGCACCGCCTTTACCATTAGTTTATACATAGTTACTAAATAATTGAATAATAAGCATTACAGCATTTTTATTCATGTTTTGTACCATTATTTATTAAAACAGGCACAGATATACAGATGGATCTAAGGGAATTATTGGAAGATTTGCTGCCACCAGATTATTAATATACAGTAGATGTAATAATATAACTGAAGAATATTGAATACATTGAATAGAGTGTTGGTAATATTTATATAACAGTCTATGTATATATAACAGCTTAATGGCAGCATGGTGGTGCAAGTGCAAGTGTTGACTCTTCAAGTCGAGTCAAGTCAGGTCAAATTTTATTATCTCACTAGAGAAAATTTAGTTGCAGCCAGGTATTAAAAACACATTCAAACATGCTCAATCCATCGTAAATACAACATGAAAGATGCCATACCAGACAGGCAACAATGCAGTGCAGTACAATGCAAGATTGCTTCATGTGAAGACAAAAGAGCTTCACAGCTCCAGGTTTTCCAGATTCAATATTGACTTCAGGTTACTATTTGTATAGAGTTTCTGAGTTCCTCAATGTAGTGATGAAGTACTCGAGTTCGATCTTGGTCTTGAAATTTGTATCAAGACCACCTTTTTACTTGCTCAGTCTTGTCTCAGAATTGAAAGCAATTCTACTTGATCTTGAACCAGTCTCGGATTAGAGAGGCATGGGTTGGAATCATAATTTTCGAGGGAGACCAGAAGACCACAAAGACGCTGAATTTTTCCCCATTCCCCATTTTTCATACTCTCAAAGTGATTACACATGATTCACAGTGTACTGACTGGTGGTATGTATTTGACATACACAGATCAGCCATAACATTAAAACCACTGACAGGTAAAGTGAATAACATTGTTTATTGCATTAGAATGGCACCTGTCAGGGGGTGGGATATATTAGGCAGCAACTGAACAGTCAATTCCTGAAGTTGATGTGTTGGAGGCAGGAAAAATGGGCTGTTGTAAGGATCTGCAGGTGTTGTCAGTTGTTCCCAGTATGCAGTGGTTAGTATCTACCAAAAATCGTGAAAGGAAAGAACTGGTGAAGCGGTGAGAGGGTCATGGATGTGCATGAGGAATAAAGCCTAGCCCATCTGGCAAGATCCCACAGAAGAGCTACTGTAGCACAGATTGATGAAAAAGTTCATGCTGGTTTGATAGAGAGGTGTGAACACAAAGTGCATCACAGCTTGCTGTGTATGGGACTGTGTAGCTGCAGACCAGTCAGAGTGCCCATGCTGACCCATGTCCACCAGGAAAGATACCTACAATGGGCACATGAGCATTAGAAGTGGACCATGGTGAATCACATTTTCTTCATCATGTGGACAGCTACAGTATGTGTATGTGCATCAGTAGGATGTGCAGGACAAACAAGTCAGATCCATGGAGGCTCCAGCTTGCAACTTACAGGACTTAAAGGATCTGGTGCTAATGTCTTGGTGCCAGATACAACAGCACAGCTTCAGACATCTTCTGGAGTCCATGACTTAAAGGGTCAGAGCTATTTTTGTGACACAAGAGGGACCTATACAATATTTGGTGGGTGGTTTTAATGTTATGGCTGATTGGTGTATGATGATATGTGAGTACTGACTTTTTTTTACAGACTTGACTCCTTTAAAGATGCTGTCTTGACTCGGTCTTGACTACCCCAAAATCTCAACGACTTGGTCTTCACTCAGACTCAACTCATTAAGAGATTTATTTTTATCCAAAAATATAAGCATAGGCCAATTATTAATGATGAGACCATGTAGAAGACTATCCCATGTATACTGAATGGTGTGTGAGATGTTTTTATTTGCAGATGTTTGCCTACATGAGTGTAAAGGAAACTCTGAGTTATTTATTTATATATAAAAGTGTGGTAAAAAAAAAAATGGAAATGTTTCATCAGCAGACTACTGCAGGCTCTCTTTTTTTCAGGTGATTTCTCATTTCCAACCTGTAGAATACATTATACCCCAGAAAATCCTTTTGTTCCAGCTTGGGAATCAACTTTTTGGGTTCTGAATAATTCTTTTGGTCACAGTGCTCCAAACAGTTCAAAATTATATGTGCCAACCAGAATGGAACCAGTTTGGTGTTGGTGGAAAAGGGGTATAGGTGGTCTTGTTTCCATCACTACCTCCTTGTCTTTTCTTTTTGGTACTCCAGGTTCCTCTGACCTCCTAAACACGTGATCTGAAAAATGGATGGATGAATGGTAACTGAATAAATATATGGCTTAAATATGGATCAGTCTTGAGTATCATATAGCAGGTATAGCTGGATTATTGTTGTTTTTACAACGCTATCCATTATAACCTCTTCTCTTAATGCTAAGCTTGGAATATTTAGAATATCAGAATATCAGTCTTGTCATGGTTTATTACATTACATTACATTACATTACATTCTGTCCCCCATTTTCAACAAGACAAACAGGAAACATGTTAGACTGTGTTGATTAGTTAAACTTACTGCTGGTCTTTCATGTTCATGTTCTGTAAACCTCTGCTCAGTTTCCTCTACAGCTGCTGGACATCAAAAATGAAATACAAAGCAGAGAGCAGGTGGCACTCAACATCAGACTGAGTAGTAACTTGGCAATAATGATGACAAGCTACTGAATGAAGGACTAATCGTTTCTGTAGAGTCGGCAACCTTTAATTTAAGAATCCACCTGTACATTCTGTGAGAATATATCGGGCTGCCGTTTGGCTCACAGGCCTGAAAACATGAGTAAGAAACTAAGCATGATACTTAACCCCATGTTTTTCTGGTGTACTTCCACTGAAAGGAGCATTCTTCTAATTTTGTTTGAGTTATCCCAGAAGAACAGATGTTTTACAAAGCACCTTAGTGCTTAATCTTTATTTAAGCATTTTTCCTTCTTCTAAGGTTCCTCTGGAAGCATCGTGGTTAATTTGGAGTCTGAGTGCCATGATTTCCCTTCTAATTGCGATGACAAGGCATTAGGGTTCCTTTTATCATCAACGAAAAACAATAAGCGGAGAGCAGACAGATGAGCTGCTTTCAACTGGGCAGATCTCTGCTTTCTCTTTCATCACAGTGGCCATCTTGGGCCTCTCTAGAAGGACATGAAACATATGCTCCCTCTTTAGTGTTGCAGCTACAGAAAGCTGAACAGCCTCCATGTGCATGGCTACGGGTCAGCCGCATACATGTGCAAGCTCTTGCTTTGGCATGTGTGCTTAACTCCCTTGGTTGTTTAAGTAAACTGAGAAGAAGGCCCCAAGGTGATTAGTTCATTAGCGAGTCAGCCACCATGGCAAGCTTCCCTGAACCTTAAGAGGCGATTGCGGTCACAACTGCTGATTGGTCAGTCTCTCCGTTTTTGTGGGTGTTTGTTTACGTTCACCAAAAAGAAAAAAAAAATCAATGGGGCAAAAGTGGAAGCCAGCAAAGTCCAAGCACTACTAGCTCTTTCTTTTTTTCTTTCTCCGGAGCTCATTATTTTTGCTCTGATTAAAATCTGGAGCAGCTCAAATTCAGCCAGCCACAGACCAGGCTCAAAAATTGGA
Source organism: Leptodoras oyakawai (assembly GCA_024363135.1). Lineage (NCBI taxonomy): Eukaryota > Metazoa > Chordata > Actinopteri > Siluriformes > Doradidae > Leptodoras > Leptodoras oyakawai. The sequence continues at coordinate 13,161,094 of JANCOA010000004.1, read as the reverse complement.
CCTCGCTGATTGATGGTTGAATTGAAGGAGCTCCACTGTTTGAAAAAGAGAGAGATAAAAAGCACAGAAACATCTGTAATCCAGAAGAAAATAATAATAATATGCAGCTCCCCACATCTCCAGCAGCACAAATGAAGGGTCAACTCTGAGGAGATGATAGAGAGAATGCTACTTTTGAATTCACTTTCAGCAGCTGAAAGCACTAAACAGATCTGCGTACAATCTGTGTATCTTTTCTATGTTTCGATAAGGAAGATCGATGAATAAGACATTCAGATTATCGACGCAAAGACCCTGTCACCAAAGCTGTGCTTCAGATCTTTTGCAAATGTCCAGCATATCTATCATTAGCAAGCCCCTCGACAGAGCAGGGCTTGGTCTCGACAGGGTCACTTTATATCTGCAATCATGTCTCAGGCCAAAGTCCATCTGTTCCCCATTAATGTGGTAATTCCAGCTTAGCTTGATTCCTCCTTGTTTGGCTGTTCTCCATCTCGCCCCAAGTTCAAACTTCCACAACGGTTGGAAAGGAATGATGCTTTGTTGCTTGCTATGTCTATATACTTCTTTCTTTTAGACGATAGTCTCTTCTGTATCTTATTTCCATTGTCACCACCAGAACGTAGCCAATCCTTTAGCCATCTTGCTTCTTTTTTTTTTTTTTTAAGGCTAATGATGGAATCAGCAGGCACAATAAAAAAATATATTGAAAAGCATCCCAATGTTCCTCTAGGTGACTATGAGAGGCGGTGAACGTTATTATGCTTTCGATCGCCTGCCGTGAAGAGGGTACAGTATGGATAGTTAAGAAGCAGCATGATATGCCGTGTTTCTTGCTATTATTTTGTTCTTCTTTTAATTCCCCTTCATCTTATTTATGGTGTGTTAAGAAGACTAAACTTTTTTTTTTCAGTCTCTGTGTCAGTCTCAAGATCTTTGTTAGTCAGGAAGGAGTTCAGGTTTTGTAGCACTTGTGTCTCAGGCAACAGCTGGGATATACCTTTTATTTATTTGTTTGCTGATTTTCTAAGTTATACTAGAATGACAGAAAATCATCCTACCCTCAATAGGCCAGGGTATGTAATGGAGAAAAAAAAAGTAGCATATTTTGCATATGAAAAATAACAGAAATAAATGTGGTGGGTTTTTTTCCCCAATTCAGATCAGAAATTAGGAATAACACAAAGTTCAAACAGGGTTACACAGTGGCTTAGCTCCAAGCTACACACAAACACATGGCTTCAGGATTTCCAGCTTACTGAAAATGTGAAATGTGCTTTTTTTTAGTGAGCCATGTCAAATATTCCTTTTTCCATGGATGTAGGTTATATATTCAGCCTAAATTTCAGTTCCTGTGGATTTCCCCTTCTCTGCCTTCATCACCTTGACTATTTGCAAGTACGACAGCAGTGGTGTTGCTCTACAACATGCCATGTTTACACTTATGTCATCCGTTTTATGCAGACCATGACTGCTTGACAGCCCATCTGTATAATTGAGATGACCTTTACATGAGTTTCGGTGGATTTTGTGATATCTATGCGTGATTATTATTCATAGAACAATGTCAACTCTTGTCTTGATCAGTTGTAGATGAAAGTACACAGACTTGCAGCATTTTTTGGTTGTTAATTACAAAAAAAGTGGGCTATATTTGTTTTTTGTTTTTTTTTGTTTTTTTTTAAATAAAATATTTTCTTGTTTCTGTTTGTCAGCCTGCCAGGCGAGGGCTGTGTGTGAAATCTGCATTCGTGACCAACATACAGATAAAGCCTACCTGTAGAAATTAAGTCAATGTCTCGGTAATTAGGCACAATATGTCTGATTAGAAGATGTGCAGCTTTGATTTGCACTCTGAGTACAGGAGGAAGGTCATATATCAGATCTTGTAGAAGCTAATTAGGTTACTTCTCTTCCTGTAATGGCCATTTTGATACAGGAGAACAAAATGTCAGGATGGAGGCAGAAGCCAAGCTTTTATTTGAATTAGTGTAACATTAGATGTAACATGCAAAACTAGACGTTCATTAGCCAGACAGCATGTAAATACTTTCAATTAGTCTGCAAAGACAAAGCAGCCGAACATTTTGGAACTTTTAGTTCAGACATCGCTGTGATCGTTAAGAAAATAGTGGATATGTTTCGGTTGGTTTTTATGGCGTGCAATTACGTATTGTATTGTGTGGAAAAAAACGTAATGCTGAGTTAAACGTAGCATGATGGGGGGGGGGGGGGGGGGGGTTAAAA
>JANCOA010000004.1:13102273-13118130 GCA_024363135.1 Leptodoras oyakawai | reverse complement strand
CACGGGGAGAACATGCAAACTCCACACAGAAATTTCTCAGGTCACCCCACCCAGGGATCGAACCCGGGTCCTTCTTGCTGTGAGGCGACAGCGCCATCCACTGCGCCACCTTTACTTTATGTTAATTAGCTTTTTAGTTTTTCAAATCCTGTTCATATACAACACACATATACAGTACACTCTATACACTCACAGGCCACAGGTTCACTAAAGCTGGACAGCTGAAGAGTGGAAAAACATTGCCTGGTCTTTTTCTGTAGATCTGTAGATCACATTTTCTCCATAATCATGCTTGATGATAAAATGAACTGAAACTCTTAACCTGCATGATTTTATGTTTTGTACTGCTGAGACTTGATTAGCTGTCTGGATAATTTAATGTACATGTTTTCCTATTAATGTGAAAGATGAGTGTATGCACCCTTTTGTAACTCTGCGGGAAAAAAAATCTATAATTCTTTGCTAAATTACCCTAGATAATTCACCAACAAATTAAATCACTTCATTTTCTTCAACTTTACTGACCATGAAAGGAAGTGTGTTATAAATAAGATTTATAATATCTTTGCTATTTCAACAGAGGAGTTCGGCCAATCGTCTAACACTGTGTTCTTGTTTATGACTCACTTTGCTTTGTATCTCTATCATGAAGAGCTCCTTACCCAGAGCTGCAGAAACAGTTCCACAGGCCTTGACCATGGCTCCAGAGCAGGCGACTGAAGACACGGTTAAAAAGGCGGTAGAGACGTAAACTCTCGATGTCGGGCTCCCTCCAGATCCTCTGGAGCAGTGAACGAACGTTGGTGCGGACGATGTCCAGGACCTTTAGGTGTGAAGCACAATGAATGAGAAGAAATGAATGGCTCTACAGACTCAAATCAATTCAAAGCAGGAGTATAGTTTTCACATTCTAAAGTCACAATCATCATAAAGACTCATGAATGCAGGCTCTGGTGTAGGTCTAATCAATCGATGAGGTCTGTAGTGAGTGGAGAGAGGGAAAAGATGGAAAGACAGGTGCAGAGCCTGAATAGAGTGATTGGAGTGCAGCTTCTCATACTGAGTATGAGAATGTCACTCTAAGAATAAACTGAGGCTAAACAGCTTGAAGAACCCTAACAGTCCCACAAGCTGATTGGAAATTCTATGCACAGTGATCCTTTATATTTCAGCATGACAATAACAATCCCCAGACCTTCATTATATTACTGATTCCAATCTCACAGATTTCACAGGGTAAGTACAGTTCCAAGAAAGAGGATATAAACGCTATGAAAGCCTCTTCAATTAAATACAATTATTTAATTAATTAAACCTCTATTAAATTAACTTCAAAATATAAGTCAGGTCATGCCTAAGCTTAACTCACTGTGCTTGACTTGTTTTTCTAGACAATACTTTCAGACTACTGTAATGTTCTGCATGGAGTTCATGCTTTTACAGCTTTCACTTCCTATAAAACATGATAATAACAAATAATAAAAGACAAATAATAATAATAATAATAATAAATTTAATTTGTTTTCATTTTGTAAAATCTCAAAGTGCCACAACAAAAGCAAACATCAAGTACAAAAAAAAGTCATCAAATATTATGTATATAAAAATATATATCAGCAGCTATATGCCTTTTTAAAAAGATAAGTCTTAAGAAGAGCTTTAAAAGTGTCCAGGCTCCACATGTGACCCAAGTTGGACCGGGAGACCGTTCCAGAGCCGTGGTGCCGCTGAGCAAAAAGGTCGGTCCCCCATAGTTCGAAGCCTAGTGGGGGACACCTGGAGAAGCATACTGCCTGATGATCTGAGGGTGCGGATTGATGTTTGGGGAATGAGAAGTTCCTGTAGGTATCGTGGGGCTTGACCAGTAATACATTTGTAGGTAAGCAGAAGGATTTTGTAATTTATCCGGGATGAGACAGGAAGCCAGTGCAGTGATTTTAGAATGGGGGTGATCTGTTCATACTTTCTGACCCTCATTAGGATTCTGGCAGCACTGAACAATAATAGAAACAAATAATAGAAAATGTAGTTCAGACTAATACCATCTGTAACGTATAACTGAGAAGGCAACATTTTATAACCTAGTATACTTAAAATAAATTGAGGCTGATTCTCATGAATAGTTCTATTTTCATCTCTGCAAATTTGTCTCAATTTAGCAATCTGGGTTCCGTCCACGTTAACTGGCCGCCGGCCCATAAATTCACACTGGATACCATGTTATATACAGCACATCCAAACAATACCGGGGTTGCGGGCCAAACGAAGACAGACAGAATGAACTAGAAGGATACTGAGAGTGCCAGAACATGCAGGGCTTAGTGAGAGATAAAAATGCTTTGGCTGCTGTATGTAGTTGCAGAGGACGTGGGGACAATTCATGGTTATTTAGATGTAGCCCTTGGATGCTGTTCTACATTTCTGTGGTTGCCTGAAATGAATTTCAGGGTGTAATAATGTAGCTGCAGTTAATATATGTCAAAATGTCTGTAACAATGCTGAGTAGCATAACTGAGATGTTTCAGGTCAAACTGTTCTGAGGTCTCAATGCAGAGGTACAAGGGGCAGCAAGGTGGCTCAGAGGGTAGCACTGCTGCCTCGCAGCAAGATGGTGCTGGGTTCCATCCCGGTCTGGGTCCTTTCTGTGTGGGTTTACTCCCCTGTGTGGGGGTACTCGGCTGAGGTACCTCACACAGTCCAAAGACATGCAAGTTAAGTGACTCAGACATAAAAAAATGTCCCATGACTGTGTTTGAAGGCTGAGCTTGTGTACTGATGAAAGACTTGTGTATCGATGTAACCTTGTGTCTGTCATTCAAATATCCATTTGATGCTGAAATGATGTTAAAAACAAACAGATGTGTAAAATGTTGGTATTCTCGTCACACAATTGTCATCCAGAAACATATTTTATGCTTTAAAAAAAGGTTTTATTAATGGAAATGGTAGACAAAGCCTTATATTTAATGTCCAGTTGCCAAGAACATTACAAGAAATTCTGTAGATAGGTTAGTCCTGTATAACGGTTAGGACGTATTTTGCTTCATGTGTGTATATTTTATTATAAATGAGCTGCTTGAGATTAAATATGTGATAAACATCAGAGACACGCATAACCCAAATGCTTTTGGGTTTGGCTATTGACTGATGCCCTGGAATTTCCTGTTACAAGTTTCAATTTATTAGCTCACATTAATGTTTTGGTAATAACCGGAGCACGCTGTGTCATGCAGTGTCTTATTTTTCCATACACGACAGCTCAACATTAGTCTCATTAGTCCGAGACGATTATTCCAGCAGTACTGTATAACATCTAGGTAATCTTTAGACAATCAGTAATGCTTTTTCAGAGCAGTGGTTCGGTGTGTCCTACGCTCCACTGAGCACCGCTCGTGAATATAGATGTTATCGGAATAAGTTTTTTTGGCATGCCGTTGAAACTGCAACATTACCGGACTGCAACATTCTTTCCTGACAAGTCTTCTGTTGAGAATGTCTAGAATATCGATTTATTTCACCGTATTGCTGTTCTGATGTGCTGAGCAGGTAAACACACTGTTAGCAGTTCAAACAAACACAGAGCTAAAGGAAACCTTCTTTTTCCCCGCACAACTGCAGCTAAAAGGAACGTATAACAGGCAACCTGCTGAGCAATGTCTGCACTCAACACCAGCATGCTTTGCTAAACTGCTTGGCTAATGGTAAAGCCATCTTTGAATTAAATTCACCGTCATACACTGTAATGTAAGTCATTGTGGGTTTATTATCCAAGACATATTGTGCAATACACAAAACGCCCAAATGTATTACATCTGGAAGGGCTATGCTGCTATGTGCCACCACCAAGTATCAAAAACAGATTTAAAATATTCCATGTTTCTGACCAAAATAAATTTTATATATATAACATGTCATTTTCATTGACATTTCAAAACTTTTCCGTGACTTTTCATGGACACCCTTAATGAAGTTTCCAGGACATTTCAACTCACAAAGAGCTTACACAAATTTGAGCAAGTTACTCCACAGGTTGGGCCTAATTAATGAATGAAAATGAACAACACCCTTTTCCATTTCCTTTCTAATGGGCTAGTTAGGCTATGTCAGTTCAAGTGGAAACTGCATCACGCTGCAGGAATTAGTACAATGAAACATTATCCGTGGAAGAGCACAACAACGTAATTAATGTCATTAGCCTTGCATAAAACAAAATTAAATTTCATGACCTTTCCAAAACTTTCAATCAACTGAATTAATTTCATGACTTTGGCAAAGTTGGAAAATGGGATTTTTTTTAAAAATTTATTTATTTATTTTTTTAAATATATTTTTTCAGGATTTCCATGACTGTGAAAACCCTGTACACACTGCAACAAAATCTGATATCACACTAAAATCTATTTAGTTTCGATAAAAAATTATTTTCGATAAAAAATTTGGAATAAACAGGTTTTAGAATTTTTAAATATTTACAAGAAAGAAAGTAAATGTTCGATATTATTGTGAATATTTCAAACTCGAGATTCTGCTGTGTAAATGTAAGCATATTTGTAATATTTCATATTTCAAAGGATCTACTTTTCACTCAAGTTGTTCTCAATAATATAAGCTGGAATGAAAATTTTATTAAATTAGAAAAGACTGCACAAAAGAAATTTGATTAAACATATCAAAATATATTATATATATAAAATATTTATTATTAAATAATATTTTTTATAATAATTAAAAGAATATAAAAAATAATAATTTTAATTATATTGTTATTATTATTATTATTATTATTATACACAATAGATCCTTAGTCACAAATCTCCATATCTTCATTGACAAAAGGACACTGTGCATCAAATCAAGCTTTAATCTATTAATATGCCAGCTCATTTCAATCTGCAGTGCGCTTTACAAACCACTTAGAAGCTAACAGTAAGATAAGATCGAGGAAACTGATGGTTGTTGCAACAAGGTAAATAAAGTGGTTACACATTCCGACACGACAGGACCATAGTGTGTATAGAGTCCATCTGGCAACCAGTTGTGAGACGCCAGGACGCCAAGATCGGATAGTGAGAAAGGTGAGAGCAGCTGTTACTTAGCAACCCAGTGGTACAGGATTCTCACAGTAATTCACGCCATTATTCTGAACATAACAAGCGAGATCACAAACAGATATGCCTCTCCTAAACTTAAGGTTATTCCGTATGAACAAATAAATGTGCTTTCACACAGTAGTGACAGTAGATTAGTGCACAAGAAAATACTGCTACTTCCAGTAATTACAACGACAATAAAACAAGAACAACAACAATAATAATATTAATAATAATAATCGTTGTTTTTATACCTTTTGCCAGCGGCAAGCTCATTAAACTAATTCCTTTACTCCCAAAAGACAGAGTGAAACAGAGCTGATTATATCGTTCCAAGAAAAGCTTCCCTCACTCTGCCTCACTCGGCTGACAAAGCCCTAAAATGCACGCTCCTTGGAACGGAATAAAAACTCAGGCTGGTTTTGGAAAGACAAATCCACATGACAAGTTCATATATCAGCAGTCTTACACTGCAACGGAGAAACGCATGAACTTTCTGACATTTCTCTGCTCTGAGAAAAACCAAGACTGCTGATCGAACCATTCTTAATCAATTAGCAATATTTTTCCAAAAAGTGTTACCTCGTCGGAAAAACAGTGCACGTTGCGAATTTGAGGAGAAAAAAACAAAAAAAACTCATTAACCGTGATCTGGAGCGCTTAACGTAGAGAAGCGGGAACAAAAGTCATCAAAAGTGATTCCGGACAAGTGTGTGAACTTCCGCTAAAGCAAGAGCCTACATTTCTTAGTTCGTGCATTACGTTGGAGAATTCAAGAGCAGGAAACTTTCAACTCTGTTCCCCTGCTCATTAATTAGTACTGAGTATTGATCAGTCTGGACCTATTTAAGAGCACAGCTACAACGTTTGTAGACATTAAATTACAAGCAGATAAATTACAAAGGTTGTCAGCAAAAAATAGCAGCCTATAATCTCTAATCCATTTAGGACAAATGGAATTTGAAGATTCCACTCAAAAGGCCCTGAATTTGTATTAAAATCTATCAAACTTGCTATATTTAGTGATTCAAGCTGCAATTTCAGCACTTCTGTTCATACCTAAAGAGTCGAAAATTTCGCTTTCGAACCCTTTTCTCCACGAGCACCTGATTTCAGAGAATGTGGATACTTAGCTTGTTGTTCAGTTGCTTGGTTGTAATCAAATGTTATCGCGCTTTTAGGTCCGTTCAAGCAAAACATATTCATAGCTAAATGCAGCTAGATTTTTTTTACAGTTATACTGCTTATATATAGATTATATGTCAGATTATTATAAATATATCAAATTTTACAAACCAGTCAAAAATAATAACAAATTGTTTGTAAATGGCCATAAGCCTGAACAATTTAGTTTGTATTCAGATATTGATGGAATTTCCCAGGATGTGACTGTAGACGTCAGCAAAGATGTAAAAAAAAAATGTTAATAAACAGAACTTTATAAACTGTGAAATTTACCCAACTGCATTAATCAGTGGGTATTTTCATAACCCGTGTCAGCATGAACAGAGATCAGTCGACTGAATAGATGATGATAATGAGGCTCTAAATGCCACGAGTTACTTTTATCTCAGGCGATTAGACAGAGACTGATATGGATGATGCTGATAATCAAAGTGGTAACTCAGTTAGACTTTTCCATAAATAGATTAGGTTACAAATCTAGCAATAAAAAGTGATTTTTCTCCATTTTCACTAGAAAGTGCTATAACTTCACTTGTGATTGACAGGTGTGCAAATAAGACACCCCTGTCAGCTCAGGAAAGCCTAGTTTTCAGAACTATATACAGCAGAAAAGATCAAGAAGGCACACACGTCTCTCAGCACTGCTGCTTATGTATATATATGTGTAAATGTGGACAAAATAATTGACATGCGATTGACATGACTATCTTTAGTTCCTGGAAGGTCACCAGCAATTAGTTTTTCTATTTCACTGTCAGAATGTAAAGACACAAAGAACTGTTCTGAACAAAACGCTTATAGCCGCTTTAACTTGCAATCTAATTATCTGAATAATAATTGCTACTGTTTTACTGTGAACAAACTTTGTTTTCAAGTTGCACACCACTGTCATAGCTGATAAGTTGCTTTATAATACTTTACCTTTCTTTGTTTGGTAGCATCTAACTTCACAAGCCAATAAGAAGCCACTTTTGGTTTATGATATTTCCAGTTGTTTAAAATCTGCGGGTGACAAAAAAAAAAAAAAAAAAAAGCATTACATTCATTTTCTGACAAAAGACAACATTTCTGTCCCATTAAGTATGCATTTCCCATTAAGTTGCCCATATTCAGTGCATTTTTATCCCCTCAGGCATTTCGTAAGTATGGCCCTGCTAAGTTGTTTTTACATTATTTGAACTGTTTTTTACTACTGTGAAATAAAATCAATGCCTCTCTGCAACACATGCATAAACAAAGACAAATCTTGACACAAACAGACCACGCAGCGTTCTTTTTTCCTCTTTCTTTCCGCAGCGAGACGCTTCACACTTAATTGTTTCCTTTATTCATTTTTAACTAGTTCATAGATCAATCTTGATGTATGGCTACACGGAGATTATCAATTTTGAACAGGCAAATCTTTGCCTGTATGCTCGCGCGCTCATCAGCACGCCTTGTCCCTGCGTTACTGAGCTAATATTCTGTTTATGTTCTCTAGTGGACTTGCAAGTCAAGACGAATCTCTGGCTCGTTCCTGCACAGAGGAAACGAACCGTGGACATGGGTACAATGAAGGATGATGGCAGAGCACTCAGGCATTGATATGGTCATAAACCTTAAATTCATCTTCTTGGATAAATCATTAATAATTCATTTAGGCTTACATCTGCTCCATACTAATCAGGAGGCCATAAATTACACTGTTGCACACAGATATCTAAATGACAGTGTTCCACTTTCTAATGTACAACAGATTTTTGGAGTTAAAATGCTGTTGTAAATGCTGTTCATGGACTCAAGGTACTCGTACTGAATTATTACTGCGAGTTTTTTTTTTTTAATTGCATTACATGAGAGACACAATAAGCACAAAACTTGCAAACATTTGTAAAAAAAATTCTCATTCAAAGTGCAAGTGAAAAAATGTTATAATATTGGAAAGGGTCTCAAACAGGTGTTGCTGCCCAGCTGTGTTTTCCATGGCGACGGCTAATAGCTCTCATTAACCATACAGGTGGACGGCTAATGACACTATGTACAAAGTGAGACAGAGTGAAAAAGAGGGAGAGAGAGAGAAAGAGAGAGAGGACGGCAGTTCTACAGGCAGTACTCTCCACAAATGAGCTGGGGGAACGACGGAGAGCAGCATACTAACTCACCTCGTCCAGCACGGCCTCCGCTTCCTCTTCGCTCTTCCCTGGGAATCGGATACGCAACTCCCCCAGCGCGGCCAGCGTCTGCCTCGTCAGCTCCGCCTCCTGCTCCTTGCTCCTCGCGTTCAGCAGGGACTCTCCCTGTAGCGCACGCACACACAAACACACACACAACGCAATGAAGATGAATTAGCGTACGCTTCCTTTTTTCCTTCCGTCATCAGCTTTTCCCTTCCTCGCCGCTCTCTGCAGGCCTGGAGAGCAAGGCAAGGCGAGGATGCCACAATTAGAGTGGCACAGCCGCAAGCTATTGCTTGCCGGCTCCAGCCTAGATCCCAGAGGTACCCGCTGTGCCAGATGAGCCCAGGTGACTGGAGGTTGGCTCAGCATGTCAGAACTGTCAGATTGTGAGACGGAGTGTAAAAGTGCCAGTGCTGTTCTGACTGTGGGACATCTTAACACTCGTTACAAAGAGTGCTTAAAGAGAGGAGCACCGCTGAGTTGAGGGAGTTTAGGGGCTAGTCAGATTAGCATAAAAAAGAGAGAAAGTGTGAGCTGGGGCACATGTGAGAGGCAGCAAATGAGGTGTGTGTTAAGGGATATGCATGTGTTACAATAAGATGTGGAGAAGATGGAGCAGTGGAGCATAGTCTGACATGTTTATGAACACATTTATGTGGGTGCCCCATGTCACACAGAAATGCATAAGGCAGCAAGGCAACTGGCTCCAGTCTGCACTACATACATACATTACATACTATTGACCCTCATTCAAACTTTACGTATTACGTAACTTCACATATTAATAATAGCAGGTAAATAAATTACTGTATACATACTGTACGTAATTAAGGTTTGCAGCTCATGGCAATGGATTAAATAACTGTGAGTATATTGTAGTCTGGTATGGGAAAGCAGAAATGCTTGTGTGTGTGTGTGTGTGTGTGTGTGTATGTGTGTGTGTGTGTGTGTGTGTCTTACACTTGCCATGGTGGAGTGGATAGTGCCCAGGCTGCTGCTGTGGGGCATTCTGTGGGCAGAGCTGTTGCGGCTGAGAGAGTGTGAGCGCAGAGCTGTGTGGGGTCGAACCAACGATGCTGGCGGCGCCAAAGGTCCTGCATGGGCTGATGCCACACCACTGCTTCCCATCTGTGCCAGACTCTTATTTGAGGTGCCTCTACTGTCACTGCTGGGTGACTGTCCACTCAAAGAAGAGATGGAGCGCGGGCATGAGACCGAGCGGCGGATCAGACCTGACAGTCCTGGTGAGGATACTGAGCCCAGTTTCTCTGGTTTAGGAGAAGGCTTCCAGTGCACACGGCCTGAGCGAGAGGATGAAAGAAAGCTTTTTTTAAACATTTCATTTCATCAGAAGATGCCAGAATGAAGTGTTTGAACTAAACAAGTGAGCTCAGATAGAAATGACTAGACTCTTAGATACACACAAAAGCCCTGACAGGTCTGTATTGAGGCGCAAATGAAGTCAGAATTCCCCCTCCCTGACAACAAACACAGAATAACTGTGGCTTCCATTAATCACAAAGGCATGTGCTGGTCTTAGTGGCCTGGCTCTGCAGTTTTCGGATTAGAGCCGCAGCAGCTTTTGCCCACACGCGCACCGAAGTGTTGAACGACCTCCAGCTTGTCCACAGGCCAGCCGGCCTCGGTGTTCTGCCTGCGAGTCTTGAGGGAAGGAAGTTGCCAAGTCGTGCGCATTATAGGGGCTTAGCTTAGGCCACCCCCAGATGGAGTGTCAAAGTCACTCCAGCCTCAGCGACTCACTCACCCCTCAAACTTCAGCCAAATCACGGCTTTGTCCTTCATTCCAAAGCTAATGGAAAAACTGGAGGGTTTGACCGCTTGCTCAAGCAAAAAAGAATCTTTAAACAATCCGCTCTGGCCCTGTGGCACTTCAATACATGCTGGCATGGTGTGATAGCAAGACCTGGGGCATGGAAGGAGAAAGGCAGGTGAAGAAAAAATGATAGGTGTAAGGAACTATACGTTTGTTGACCCCAAGGAAGATTGAAGCATTTCTATTTGGAAAGAATAGGGTTTGTTTGCTCTTTTTTCAAGGTAAACCAAAAGCCCCTCTTTTGAGGATCTCCCTGAATTGCTCCTCACCCAAGCTGAGACCATAACCTCCTTACAGACTAGTGGACTGAAGCACATCAAAAAAGCTCATTAAAGCCACTGCGTATGGGAGCCGAGAGAGCTCTCAAGCTATCACCCACTACTGCCAGCCAGTCAAATTAAGAGCCTCTGGACTGCACCATCAGATCCTTGTGACCCTAATTAAAAAAGATGGATTCTGACTGTTTCGTGTATTAATTAGGTAAACAAATGCATTAAACTAGATTTACATCTGTAATTTGGGGTTAGCGCTGTAGCTGACACCACTAGATTGCATAATTGTGTCTAGATTTGGTCTGGCTGGGAAGAAAAGCTTGAGGGTGTCTACGTCTGTCTGTGACAATGGCAGAAGTTTGTTTAAGTAATTAAGAAGCCTTCATGGTTGTATGAAAAGCATCAAGGGAATGATTTCCTATCCTGGGCTGTGATATAAAAGAAGGGGAATGAGTGCAGCATGGTGGAGACTGTCCTAACTGGTCCCAGATGAGTACTAATAAAGAATCATTTCCTTCAGACTTACTGGAACGCTCAGAGCCTTTCTGTCTGCTTTCCCCAACCTCAATTGAGACCTTCTTCTCCTGAAGGTCGATGGTGCTCTCATCCTCTTCATCTGTGTTTGAGCCTGACGTTCTGCTACTGTTGCAGCTGCCTGAGCTGTCTTCATAGTCCCTGTGCCTCCTGGGCATCTGGGCGCTCTCGGGCATGGAGGACAAGGCCTGCGGAGACAGATAGACATGTCCAAGCCAATGATGTCCAGTGACATTGGGGAGGAAAAGACAATGTTAGACAGAGTCAGCGCCTTGGCGGATATAGCCTTCATCCTGACTCCAATTAGCATTTGTCATCAGCAGTAGCTAAGGTGACATGAGTGGAGAGAGTAGGTGGAGAAAGTGATGGGAAAAGGAGGGGGAGTAGGATTGTGACACAGCCCTTGGTGTGCACCTTGATGACAAGTACAGTGTAGACCCACCTGTGATTAATGTCACAGCTGAGATGCGTTAATTCTGTATAAGTAACTCTGCCCGGATACCACCTTTCACTGCTAAGCATTTGGGAATATTAATTTATCATTTCCTTCCAAGAAAGAAAGATTAGGGAGCAGAGTTAATTGAAGTGAATGCCTGTCCTGTGCTCAGGAAGGAGCACGCTGTTAGCATTAATAAAGCATTCACATCAGTTATTCAACAGCTAATTTAGCTCGGCTTTCTCTTGCAAAATTAACACTTAGGAAGCTATTGCGAGCACAGGTTTAAACAAATCAATTAGAGAAAGAGGGAGACGGAGACTTGAGAGACGGAGACGAAGTCAAACATCTATCTCCGTTTGATTGTGCTGCTCTCTATGGCATATTTAAGTGGGAATGCTTAAAACTGAATCCCGCAGTATTTCAACTGCTTCATTTCTGCCCTGATTTTTCCAGATGGCCCATAATGTGCCCCTGGGAGTCTGCCTATCCATCAGATCATTGAGCGCTGTGGGCTCATGGGTTATCAAGGAAGAAAAGCATACTCAGAAGTGACAGGCGCAAATTAATTTCAGCTGATGCCAATTGTGTAAGAAAGAATAGTTAGCCCTTTCAGTGCCATGCATTTGAAAAGGCAACTTACCTTCACTCCTCTCTGCCTGGACGTCTTTCCCATCAACTTCTCATCGTCCAACTCGCACTGCTCCAGCAGATCCAAGATGTCCTCTTCCTATAAACAGAAATGCGATTTTTGTTATGATGTTTGTTGCCACAAACAAGGCGTTCTACATGAACGTGCTAGATGATGGATCTATTTCTTTCCTTTATCCTGGATTAAAGCACTCAACTAGCTAACCACCATTTGTTATTATATTTTGTTAGCTACCACAAATGTATCTTCGTCAATTAGGTTTCTAGGCAACCATATTGGAGCTTTTACTTGCCTGGTCGGCTAGATGTGGAATTAATGAAAGCTTATCACAACAGCAAAATAACCAAAATGTTCCATACAATTAAATATTATAACTGACTGCAAAGGGATTTATTTCTGTTATTCCTATTTAAGGGTTTAATGCAGTATACTTTACGTATGTATATGTGTTTGCAAGATTACAACTCTTAAAAAGATGACCCATGACCTTCAGAAAATCCAGACAATACAGCTTCCTGTTGAACATGTGGAATATTTTATATGTGCAAATGTATTTAGGTTTGACTGAATGTTGTGAAGCAGGAGATGTTAAAAGAACCTTTATGCAAAATTCATGCAAAATTAGATTGGAATCGCAGACTCTGTAGTCCCTATATACATCAGGATAACATACTCAAAGCGCAATTTATATTGTGTTCGCGTGTATAAAAGTAGAACTTAAGGGCATTTAATATAAAATGGGGCTGAGATGTGCACAGATTGTGTACAAATTGTATATATACTTTTTTTACTTGAGTTTATTCCTCACTTTCCAGTCAAGTTAAATACACAGTGATGTACATTTTCTGAAACATCCTTTATATGAAATATCATAAAAAAGCTCATTTGTCTCAAGCAAGCTTGGCAGTTTTACATTGAGAAATACAGCTTGATGGTCCACATCTATGTATTGTTTCCTAAATCCAGTGTTCAGGCAAAGAGAAAACAGGCTTTAAAACTGATGCTTCATTTAGAAAGCAGGTTCAGGAGCTACTTTGGCTATCGGCATATGCATCATCTGTCCTGACCCTTACTCAGATAAGCCAGATCCACAGATTCCACTCTATAGGAATTGCAAGCTCATCCCATCAAATGTACATAGAAAGGAGCAGGGATGCCCAGATCAAACCAGCCATTCTGATGCATTTTTAACTGTTTCCATCAGAGGAGGCTCAAATTCCATTAACAATGCAGCACAGTGAGGTACCTAAACTGACATATTTGTGTCTTGAAAATCCTCTTCAAACATCCAAATATTTCTGAGAAGGAGCATGGTACAACGATAACCTCAAGGTGAGTCAAGAATAAAGACAGAGACCGTAATACGTAATAGGCACTCCTTGTATCAAAAAGGCCATGTTGGGTTGTGTTCAGTGTGGCCTGAAAAGCTTTGGACTTGGGCAGCAAGGTCGTGACAGGAAACATGAGGAGGAATCGCAACAATATCTCGCAACGTTTCCTTTCTTGTCTTGCTATTTTCTAGCTGAAGGGAAAATTCTAAATAAAGTGAGGGAAAGAAGGAGAGAACGAGACTCAGAGAGAGCAGAGATAGAAAGGAGGGGGAAAGAGAGAGAATTCTTAGCCAGCTGAGACTCAGGTACATGCCTTCATTCGTTTCAGAGGATTATTCATTTCCTTTTGAAGTGAGGCTGCTCGCCCGGCGAGGAACGTCTGAAAGGCAACCGAGAGGAGGCCCTCATACTTCTCCAAGAGCAGCTTGTCATCTGGGGGGTAAATACGTCTGTAAGCAAAGGGAGGAAGAGAGTAGAGTGAGTGAGGAGTGAGTGAGTGAGGAGAATGCACCTGCTTATCATATTATTTAAACAGTTCACGCTCAAATCACGCTTTTGACACCTGCATTATTATTAAAGTAATGCACTTTTGTTGATATGACTATTAAGGTTTGATGCAGCTGCAGAACAGGTGTTAGAAATAACTTGGCTGAAGACTACACAGAATAATGTTTCGATATGAGGAACAAGCCAAGTGTAAACCATCAATTTTATTGATGAAATGTCATGACAATAATCTATATAAACAAAAAAAAGGAATGATAACCAATATCTATTAAGCTTACATATTTTTGCCTGGTAAATGTTCTGCTAACATTTGAACACACTATTTACTTAGGAGCTCAGCCAGCTGTGGTATAATCAAGGGCTCAAGTAATATAAATGCTAAGATCCTTGGATAAAGCTCTAAAATCAATTAAGGCCTGCATATGTGCATTATGGCCAAAATTGTGTGGCAGGAAAAACCTTGTACAGGCGCTTGCGCCTTTGACAGTTCTCACCTCGCCTCGTTCATATTGCATATGTTTAAATCTTGGTCTGTCCCACTTATTTCCTGAGCTTTTTTTTTAAGTTTCAGCATCTTTTTGGAGTGTTTTTATTAGGATAGCGATGTAGGGAACAGAAATTACATCAGCTGGAAAACAAGCTATTTGAGAACCAGATTCACTCCCCATGCTTCCTCTGTGCTTTTTAAGTGGTGGCGTTATTCCAAAGCGACTCGTCACAATTACTCATTGAGCAGTGTGATAAATGCTACAGACACTAAATGGCTTTGGCTCCTCTTTGAAGCAGGCTCCGTGTACCTGAACTCCCTTCCAGTAAATGGGGAAAAAAGGTTAGCTGGGAGACCCATCTAATGAGGGGCGCCTTAATCAAGTCCCAGTGCCGTTTCCCATTTGGGGGGGGGTCTTCATTAAGCTGCACCAGACGCTCAGCATTCGAGTGTAACAAACAGAGAGCAGCAATGGTAATAAAGCCCAGGGCACTGCCGTGGTGTATAGCAAGCACTTCTTTTAAGCAAAAGAGCATTGGCAATGAGCAAAGGATGAGGTGAAGCCAAACCACCCCTGACTTGTCTTCTGAAGCAGGCATCTGCTCATCTGACAGGCGAATATTAAAAATTGATGTTCCCTGTTCTCCATGGCCTCATGTGAAAGAAAAGCTCCTGATACTTTGGCATAACATGCCGCGGGTCTACCTATGTGCATGCTTAAGTGTATGTGCATAACAAGGGGCATTAAATTAAGGTCCTGACTGCTGTCTTTTCTCATTTCAGGCCTCTACAGCTCCATCCCTCCTTTTCTGAACTGGGCCGTTCAGCTCTACTTTCTCTGGTGCTTTACTCTCCTAGGAGCATCCTGCTCCTTAGCTGACCTTATAAATGTAAGAAGCATCCCACAGGAAGAGATGCTCACATGGCCTACCTGTAGTTCCCCAGATGACGCTTTTCATACTCCTCCCTGGAGATCTGCTTGCGAACCTGGGCCAGCCTCTCTTTCTAAAACAAAGAAGGTAAGGTCCTAAGAAAGGATCCAACACAACTGCGCTTATTTTGATAAACAACAACAACAACAGCAGACGTCTGTGTACCCTTAATGAAGTCAAGTATCAGAAGGTGAACAAAAAGCTGAAAGCGAAAATCCCCCTCTCCCTTACACTTGTTAATACTGAGAGTCGAATCATGATTCATATGGATTTAAGTCCCACGTTCCCATTTTAATACATCAAAAACGGTAATTGTGAAAAGGTCAGATGGTCAATTTGCAGCAGAGCAGCAGGGTGCCTCCAATTATAGTCACTGATCTCTGCTAAACACTAGAACATGATCGCTCGCACACTGAAGCCCCCCCTCACCAATCCCCCCAC
>JANCOA010000004.1:13086243-13097170 GCA_024363135.1 Leptodoras oyakawai | reverse complement strand
TATGAAAGAATTTGCACATAGACATGCAAACCAAAACAAGGCCGATTTCTTTGAAAGAACGCGTCAGCTTCGGAGCTGCGTGTCATCTGAATGCGCGCACGTCCCGGCAGCATGTTGCGACGAGGGCCATCAGAAGGTTGCGGAGACAGCCGTGAGATCAAACGGACGCGTCTGAGTGCACCTTCAAATGGGCCTCTGTTTGTGTACACTCTCTGATCCAGATCACTTCCATTCATTCAGTCGCTCTGCACGAGAAGAAAGAGCTGAGGTCTGGCTTATGTCGCCTTTCAAGGGAAAAGGTGACCGAGCTCATCTTGAAATGATCGGGTGGGAATGAAAAGAGAGAGACGGAGAGGCGGGAAGGAAGTGAGATGGGATAGGGTGGTGCTTTTTGACCCCCATCCTTGTTCCATCCTTGTAAATGCTTCTGACTCATGGCTCCTGGCTGCCAAACACCCACGAATGCACACCACGCCCTCTCCCGCAGGGTGGCAATTAAGCCACGTCTCCTGGAAAACAAAGCCTAATAACTGTGCGCGGCCGACACGTCACAAACCTAACACCACGTGGTGCTGTGTTTATTTGCCGCTGAGTCTGTGGTGGCCGAAAGAAGCAGGGATGTGGCCATGTGTGCAGAGGTCATGCGCTCTGGCCCTTCACTGAAAAGCAGAGTTGATTGCTGGTTTAAAATCTTGTGTTGTGCATTTTGTGTGTTAGTGTGTGTGTAGGGGGCATGGCTTGCCAGTCTTGTTGGGTGCCAGCTGATCACACAAGGACAAGAAAATCTCACGGCATTAATCTTTTACCCACATGCTTTTTTCACAAGAACTGCAGGCGTAATTTCATAATATTAAATACATTTTTAAGAATTCAAAAGGGTACTATTTGCTTTTGAGGTTAAGGTTAAGCATTATTTAGTTGCAGAAGGAAATGACAACGACAGTAAGACGATCTTTTGTGTGTGTGGAGGATGTTTTTATGTCTTAGTAGATGTCCCCATAAGGACAGGAATATATGATCGTCTTGTCCCTGTGGGGACATTTTGTCACTATCAAAAAGATCCACAAGGTCCTCATGAGGACTGTCTGTGTGTGTGTGTGTGTGTGTGTGTGTGTCTGTGTGTCTGTGTGTGTGTGAGAGAGAGAGAGAGAGAGAGAGAGAGAGACCATGTTTATATATCTTCGTGAGGACCAAATGTTCCCATAAGGATAGGAATATCTGATATTTTGACATTGTGGGGATATTTCGCTGGTCCCCATAAGGAAAGTGGGGTTGGGGTTGTAAATTGGAGCAAAAAATAAATAAATAAAAAAAATAAAAGAGCCAAAATGTTGCCTTTTCATTACTGAGGTTGAGGTTAGGATTAGGGTTAGGCATAGCAGTAATAAGCTGCATTAATAATTATGTCAATGGAAGGTCCTCACAAGTATAGTGTGTGTCCGTGTATGTCGGTGTGTGTCGGTGTGTGTGTGTGTGTGTGTGTGTGTGTGTGTGTGCGCGTCATCCACCCTCCTGTCACTGAGGACAAAGACTTCCACTAACCCTTCCACAGGTATAATTACTGTATTGGTTGAAAAAAAATATTTTCCCTTGTATTTGTATGTGCATGTGTGTATGTATGTATGTGTGTGTGTGCGCGTGTGTGTGTATGTGTGTTAGGATTCAACAAAGTAATCTGTGCTTTAATGAGGCTGAACACTGTGAGAGGTCTTCCACCCCTGCATGGCGGGCCTGTAAAAGCCGCCACACAAAATTCATAACCATAATAAACCCCCTCCTAGCCCTCATGGACCTGAGACACATTATTGTGAATGTATATTTTATCTGGCTTTCTCTCTGCCTTTCTTCTTCTTTGTCTATCTTCCTCTGTCCCTCAATCTTTCTATGTACCCTGAATATCTCCCTTTCCTTTTGCCTTTGCATTATTCATCATGCCAGCTTAACAGCTCCAGTGTGACCGGCTTCTGCAAAGACTTGGGGAAAAAAAGGAGGGAGGGGGGACAGAGAGTGGGCCCAGGGGGCAATGATATCAGTGTTGCACCGCAGCATTTGACTAATGGGTGTTCGTGTCCCTCTGGAATCCTCCTGACCTCTGGAGGGGGCTATCCTTCCTAGCAACATAGGCCTGAATCACATCGCCCTGAAAATTAGCATGGCAAGAGCGGCAGGCACTAAAGAACCGGACAAAAGCGGCTAACCACATCTAGTGGAGAAAGTGAGGCTTCTCGAGTTACGCTGTTTGGACGTCCCCACTCATGTAAATGCCCCAAATGTTTTGAATGTCAAAGGGAGGTAAAAGCGGTTGTCGAAAACCCCGGGAATTAAGATAAGGATCGTAACAAAAGCTGCCTTTTCTCTCCGCCCGGCACAATGCTGTGTGCCTGACGAGCTCGAACGTTTTGCCGAGCTGCTCTGCCACCTCGTGTTTCCGTCACACATCTGACGGAGAGAGGAGCACTACTGAATAATTTTAGCAGGTGCATGCTTGGAAGCTCCATGCATATATTACAATGTGTTTTAAACAGAACTCTTGGATTATTTTTGGCTTCAGTTCAAGTAGTTAATACTGCTATATGAACGGTATTCTTGTTACTCTGTCTGTCACGCAGACACAAGACCGTAGTCTCTCATGATACCGAGAAATAAATCTGAACAAAGCCTATAAGTCTGAAAGACATAATTACTTTGTAACATAATTACCGAATGTAATGTGAAGGACATTTCCTTGAAATATGTGCCATGCGAAAGGGGGGAGAAAAAAAAAAATCCTGTTCTACATTTATACATCATCTTTTAGATGAGTGTGCATATGTGTGCAAAATTGATTTGGGACATAGTTTCGTTCCCTCGTTAGGTTTGCTTGCACTCGGGAGTTCGCAGGCTGTCTGAAGCCAGGCAGGAAAAGGGCCCTGCTAACACCATTAGAGAGTGAGGGCTGGGACTGCTATCAGAGAGGCTGTCTAATCTAGGCTGACACCAATCAGGCAAGCCAAGACTCGGTGATGGAAACCATCTGTACAAAAAAAAAAAAAAGAGAGAAATAAATAATGCCTTGCAAATAAATGTATATGAAGAATAATTAAAGTCATAACAACGATAATAATAATAACAATAATAATAATAATAAAAATAAAAATAAAATAATGTATGTTAATAATAAAATAAAAATAAATAATAATAATAATAATAATTATTATTATTATTATTATTAACATACATTTATTTCCAAGGCATTATATATTTCTCTTTTCTTTTGGTATTTTATATGTTCAGTTGTTTTTTTTTATTTTTTTTTTTATAAATTATAAAACTCCCTGTGTATAACCTTTTTTACTATAATAAATATCTATATTGTTGCTTAAATTTATGAAAATTATCTATACATTATCTATTCAACATGCTATCTAAACCATTATGTATGTTATGACTGCACTCACACTGACACGTCCTTGCTTGTTGTCGTTGCTTCTACTGAGGCGGAGTTTGGAAATGTCTCCTGACTAATCTCTCAAAATAGGATATAAATGTGTACTGCTGTAAATGTAGCGTGAAAGAGAAACAGCTTTTTTTCCCCCTCTGTGCGGAACTTGCGGGGATGTTAATTGATGACAGTTTGCGGTGGGCTGCTAGTAGCACCGAGAGATCATTAGCGCCAGAGTGTAACAACTGTATCTACCACTGTTTGCACTCTTCCCCATTCCCGGAGACCTACAAGGACCCAGGCTGTGAACGTCAGCTTCATTCAGCAGTCAGCGAGCATGGCCATGGCCTGAGACCTACAAGTCTCAACCGCAGAAAGCGGAGAGAAGCAATTTGTGCGTGTTTAAACTTTTAAGCTTCTATAAAGAATTTATTAGGAGTTTATGAAAAAGTAGGAAGAAAAATGCAGGAGAAAAAAAAACAACCTTTTTTTCATAATAATAATAATAATAATATTTACTATTTAGAAGTCATTTCATATCCTTGTGTCAATTTGAGAGGAAAGGAAAAAGATGGAAGTGGGATTTTTTTTTTCTTTAAGCACTTTGGGTTAAAGGATTTGGGTCATGCTTTAACTGGCTGACATGGGTGTGGGACAGAAAGAAATCCAGACATGGAATGTTCAGAAACAAGCATTCCATAAATCCATAACACCCCTCACCGCCACCATCACCACCCACCCACACACCCACCCACACACACAACTAAAAAAAGAAAGAATTCTAGCAATCGTGGGCCCTAGCCATTGCCGAAATTACAGTCCTGACCTATATTTTTTGTCAGTCTGAGAGAAAGGGAGACAGACAGAGAAAAAGAGGGAGAAAGAGAAACATTATGTGAGTAATATTACCCTCGTGTTTACGCTTCCTGTTTATCACGACTGCCTTAAAAGAGACTCTCGCTTTTTTTAAATGAGATGCTCCGACAGCCTTTTGCCTCTAATCTTAAGCATCCTCATATGTGAAACATTCCCTGCACCCCATTCCAGCGTTACATCTCACACAGACACACTCAAAGGGTGAAGCAGTTCAGATTAAAAATTGATCATTAAATAAAAACACTTCAGGCACTGACTAGATCATGGCTTTTCTCTATTCGGTTTGACCAATGATCAATGTATTGATTGTTTGATCAATGATCGTATGTCATTTTATATACATAAGCAGGTGTAATAAAAATGAAGCATCTAGGAAATACAATCGGTGGATATGGTAAATGCTTAAGCATGGTACGTAAGGTTTCCAGAGAAGCAGGATTATGCTTGTACTCCTAATGAAAGACTTTTCACCCTGGAACCTCTGTGTAATACAGACACTAAACTTACAACATCTGCTGGTTCACTGCACATTCTTCTTCTTCCTTATACGTGTAACACTTTAACCCTATGAACCCTGAGCTATTTTCTGTTATGGGCATTTCACTACCTTTACTTTTAAGCTCTTATCTTATCATAATCTTTTTTTTTCTTCTTTAGAACAGTCTAGAGTATTCAGGTCTTCCATCATTTGATATGATAATACTTTAAGGAAAAAGAGTGCAACCTATGAAATATGTTTTTACATTTATCTTTTTTTAGGGTCTACATTGGCCCTAATCCACCATTGTATATAACAGATTTGATTTTGATCAACTATCTCAGTCTGTTTTTCTTGATTACCTGGCATTTGCTAGAGAGTTGTGACTGGACAGGGATTACGTTTCCTGATGGCACATACTCTTTTTAGCATATGGAGGAAAACAAATATGGCCGTTACAGTTCGGTATGGTGTGGCATGAATTCATCATTAAATTGTGTGTAAAGCATTGCCTTCTCACTGTTTTTCTGGATCGTAGCTGAACAAGACGCAAATCAATGAAATAATGTCTTTCATATTTGCTGTGACACGTTCTTTTCAGGTCACACAGTGAAAATCAATGCCTCTTGTGCAATGCTTTTTCACATGGCATGGTTTCTGCACGCTGCATGCTGTAAAACAATGCGTCATGGTTGTTGTTTTTTCCTCTCATCCCAAATTCGCGTTTGCTTTGCAGAGTGGCACGAAATCCGCTCCACAACTTTCTAGCATATTACTACCTAGATGCATAGATCAGCCATAACATTAACACACTAACCCATTAATATGGCACCTGTCAGGGGGTGGGATACATTAGGCAGCAAGTGAACAGTCAGTTCTTGAAGTTGATGTGTTGGAAGCAAGAAATACGGGCAACCGTAAGGATCTGAGTGATGTCTCCAAAACAGCAGGCTGTGGTTAGTACCTACCAAAAGTGGTCCATGGAAGGATAACCAATGAACCTCTGACAGGGTCATGAGCACCAGGGCTCACTGGTGCGTGTGTGGAGCGAGGCTAGACTGTCATTTCCGATTCCATCGGATTGCTGAAAAATTTAAAGCTGGTTATGATAGAAAGATGTCAGAACACACAGTGCACCACAGCATGCTGCATATGGGGCTGTGTAGATGCAGACTGGTCATGCTGACCCATGTACACCACTGAAGGCACATAAAATGGTCATGTGAGCATCAGAACTGGACCATGAAGCAATGGAAGAAGGTGGTCTGGTCACGTTTTCTTTTATATCATGTTGGCTGTGAGTGTGTTGCTTACCTGGGGAAGAGATGGCACCAGGATGCACTATGGGAAGAAGGCAAGCTGGCAGAAGCAGTGTAATGCCCTGGGCAATGTTCTGCTGGGAAAGCTTGGGTCCGTGCATTCATGTGGATGTTGCTTTTTACACATAGCACCTACCTAAACATTGTTGCAGACCAAGTACACTCCTTCATGGCAACGTTGTTCCCTAATAGCAGTGGCCTAATTCAGCAGGATAATGCACAGAAACTGTTCAGGAATGGTTTGAGGAACATGACAAAGGGTCCAAGGTGTTGACTTGGCCTCCAAATTCCCTGGATCTCAGTCCAAACATCACTGAAATGTACTGGACAAAGAAGTCCATAAAGATCCATAGAGGCCCCACCTTACTATTACACAATCTGTTGCTAATGTACTGGTGCCAGACACCACAGCACACCTTCTGAGGTCTTGTGGAATCCACCCTTGGGTGCGTTAGAGCTTTTTAAGGGGGACCTACACAACATTAGGCAGGTGGTGGTCATGTTATGGCTGAAGGGTGTATATTATCATGTACAAGACTATCTAGCACAAGACTGTATTGAAATACTAATACTAAGTATTTGTAATACGTTTTAGATTTACCAGATTATTTTAGGACTCGGGTTCAAGAGGACAGACTTAAGTGGTTGTTCTGAACTTACGCCAGCACGATTAGATTGAAAGAGACTTTATTCATTATCACTGAGCTGGCTCTACAAACAAACTCTGGGCTTCTATGAATTCTATTCATATTCTATTTCTGACATGTGCATGAGTAATATTATTATATTATATTATTATATTATTATACCGTATTCCAGTATACTGGCTTGTCACATACTATAGGAAGCTGTTTGGGATTGAAACTTGCGTTCATATGTTCATTCACCTTCTGTGATTCCTTTATCCTAGTCAGGTTCAGCGTGGACTCTGAGCCTATTCCAGGGAGACACTCACATATCAGTCACACCTGGGGGGCAATGTGACATACCCAATCCACCTACTGTCATGTTTTTGGAAGGTGGGAGGAAACCAGAGATCCCAGACGAAACCCACGCAGACATGGGGGAGAACCTCCACAAAGACAGTAAACTGAGCTCAGAATCAAAATGGAATACATTTCTGTGATGTTGACATTAACAGCAATCTGTCTCTCTCTTTCACCTGCCCCGCCCGCCCGCCAACACACACACACACACACACACACACACACACACACACACACACACACACACACGCATACTTGGGACCCACCCCCTACAGTACAATTTTTGTGCAGAAAAGATAAGTCCTCATGAATGGATATCATCTTGAAATCTGAGAGCAAGAAGACAGAATAAGGATAACAACTGTACCTCTAACAGCCACGGCTTGAGCTTGCGGTCAAGGATGATGTCAAAGCCGAGGACCTCGAAGCAAACGCTGTCGCTCCCTGGCGGTTGTCCGGGACGGCACATACGGTACGCATGGAGCACATGAGGCTCGGCCACGATCAGCGTCTTCACCACCAGCTCCTGCCGTAAACAAGTGAAAAAAAACCCCCCCAAGAATCAGACACATTTCAAATTCAGCAGTGATGTACATTCTTAAAGTAGGAATCTCCCACACCCAACTCACATCTGTCATGTGGATAGAAAATGTATTGAAGTCACCGGTGTGAGTCACATACAGAAGATTAAATGTGATGAATGTCTTTCAGTGCGTCTCAACAGGAGATCATAACAGAACTACAACTAGACATTTCTAAACGAGTGAAAACGACCCCACATCTGTGTCCAAAAGGGAACTGATCAGCTGCAGCAGTGTGTTGTGTGTACTAGCTGCTGAGTGCAGAGCAGCAGTACTGAAGTGTGAGTGCTGGGTTCTTTGGTCTTTCATCAGAGAATACCTACGTCTGTTTGGAGTTGGGTATACTCTTTGTATACATCGATGGGTACATAGGTGCATAAATTAATTACAGTCACCGAATTACCAGTCGATCAGACACACCTACCTGGTAGCTACCCTCCTTGACCACTGCATCAAGTAAGCCTGCCATATGTGCGCATTTGTTTTAGGTATGCAATTACTGACTACAGTCCATCTGCTGCTATGCACAATGTGTCAACCCCCCACATTAATGGAATGAATCCACCAGTGCAAAAGAACCAGCAGAGGACCACCACTGACCATATGTTATTTGGGTGGTTGACCAGTCTCAGTGATGAAAAAAAATGTTAGTGTGTCTGGTGCTGGTAGAGGCATATCAGGCCTCAAAAATGAGGAAAGGGCGCTCGAGAAGAGATAAAGGATTAACACGAATTGCGCATGAAAAACATCAGGGGTCAGGGTCAGAGTCAGGGCTTGTCAAAACTAGGAATCACAACCTCATATGGCGTTCCCTGATTTAGAAATGTGGTTGGGAAAGAAACGCTCACATCCCCTTTTTTACTAATATCAGTACTACTGTGTAGGATTTTGTGCGCTATTTATAATGACTGCTGCAGCATCATATAGTATTTCTTCTTTGTTCGAAGAAATCATACACTGAACTCGTTATGGTCGTAGCCCCATGTGTCTAATACAAAAACATGTTAAGTCCCTAGGTGTCCCAAGGTGTGCTTTGTCCTTCAAGGTAGGAACCCCTGAAGTGGCGTAGGCTCAAAGCGATTGCTTTCGGACAACAGCTAGAACGATGAACTTCTTATGGTAATTTGTCCTCTAGGAGGCGCATTACACATTATTACCCATAATTCATTCATGGAGTAGTGCCACCTACCTACCTGAATAATGCTTAAAGCGAAAAAAAAAAAATCTAGCCAATATCTTGTGAAGTGAAGGTTCAAACTTCACAAAATTTCATACCCTGAATGCCCTTTTTTCTCACTTTACCGCTCTGCAATATTTTGTGTCTGTTTTGAAATGGGAGTCGAATATAAACAAGTCATATTTAAATTAGGACTGAATATGCCGTTTTCGTTTTTCACTATCCTGACACGCTGCACTAGCGTCGGAGTTCAGGGGAAAAAAAAAAAGTGTCCCGGTCCATTTACCTCTGCCAGTTCCTCAGCAGCACTGAGTGACTCCAACTCAGAACAACAGAAAAAGAAAAGGAACACGGAAATATGCCTAAACATTTTCCATACCTGGATTTACAGTTAAATAATGAGGAAATAACAACGTGTCTCAGAGTGGCAGAGTTCTGATAAGTACAGTACCAAGTTCTGAGATATTTCTTTGTGTGCTTTTCTTTGAAATTGTCTTCCTAGGCGCCAGCTGGGATTCTGTGCTCTGACCTGCATTGAGCAATACACATCATGGTATAAGAGGTACAACACACTTTGGGACTTTGCATGGATCTCTGTCTCCACTATTTCTCCATCTGATTTCTCATTAATACGCTGGAAAATGGTGAGTAAGAAAGAAGCTCTTACTCTTGCTTTAACAATGTCGCCCTGTGACGGCAGAGCGGCCCACAGCCACTAAACACTCACAGGAATTCACCACCAACCAACAAATTAGCACCAGCATCACTAAGCACATGACAAATATTTCAGTATGGACATATTATTTGTGTTTCGAGGTGGAATTTTTCTTGAAAGGACCACCCTGCTAACTAGCTTGTCATGCATTTGGGTTAAATTACATTAGGTGCTAATTTCTAGACTCCCATTTTTTTTCCCGGCAACCAAAACGTGGGCTTGCCCTGCGGGCTAGCTAATGACGATGTAATTTGTCCACCCGTTCTGAGTGATTAGTTTAAACAGGACAGGAAGGAATAAATGCTTCAAGGAACTGCAAGAACCAGCCTCATGGTGGAAATGTAGTGGGTGTGGCATTTACAACTTTACGACAAAAATACCGTATTCCTTTTTCTAGATCAAATAAGCCTAGTGAACCACGGACAGTCTTTAAGAACTCGATATATAATCAATATATAATAACTTGCTTTCATCTGAACCCAAACGGTCAAAGAGGTGAAAGAAAAGATGAAGAGTGGCCATTTAACAAACTCCAGCAGGATTTGAAACCTGGTAAAGAAGGCGAGCAGAAGAGAAATGAGAAAGCAGGTTTGCTAATCGCTGCATATTCACAAAGTGTCAGCGAGGTGAAGGGCAGTTACACGAGCGAGACAGGTTGAGGCCGCCTACTAAAGGTAGGAACGCTGCAGCGAGACACCGCAGTGCTGACAGATGAGCTAAAACACAGAAGCACAGGACAAAAATAGAACAGCCAAAAAAAAAAAAAAAAAGAATGACAGCTCAAACTGCAGCGTGAAATAAAAACACAGACAAGAAAGTTCCCTTGGGAGTAAAAAGGGTAAAGTGGAATAGCATGTAGGCAAAGTGTCAGGCAAAGTGGCTACACAGAAACATATGAGCATTTCTGATTGAAATAACAAAGACCATTTCCTGATGACTGATCAGTCTAGATACACGGTCATCTGTAATACTGTTTTAATTGAACACGCACTGTCAACACAGGTGTACAGAGATGACAGAAATGCACATTTTCTGTTAGCTGTAACGTGTTAAATGGGGCGAACTGTGATTATGTGAAGCGGTCTGGGAAAAGTGCCCAAAAAAAAAAACGAAGAAAAAAGATTAGGTTTGGCTACATTTATTTTCCTGCTTATATCATACTTTGACACTTCTGCCTTAAGAAACCATAAGTATATATATATATATACATACTATATATACATACTATATATACACACACAGTACAGGCCAAAAGTTTGGACACACCTTCTCATTCTATGCGTTTTTTTTTTTTTCATGGCACGGTGGCGCAGTGGATAGCTCTGTCGCCTCACAGCAAGAAGGACCCGGGTTCGATCCCCGGGTGGGGCGACC
>JANCOA010000004.1:13030679-13042002 GCA_024363135.1 Leptodoras oyakawai | reverse complement strand
ACAGTTAGAAAATCAAAATTGAGCATGTGTTAATAATACTAATATGTCATAATATGGTGGGGAAATCGGGATTTACAATGCTGTCTTAACAGTGCTCCAGGATGCTTGCGCTTCTAGCGCTCATGCATAGCAGTTGTTCTGCTGTGATAAGCCATCTCCACTTTTCAGAGCTTACAGAGCACCGCATTGGTGGGTCTCTGTCCAAAATCTCCCACACTTTAGATGTCTGTGGGGGTGTTTTTTTTTTAAGCCACAGCTTTCTTGGTCATCTTAGAGATGCGCCAACGCACATTATACAAACAAATCAACATATTTCTGTATTTGATGCTGTCGGTTAGATTGATGGGTCTCCTGAGCCCTAATGCCAACTAAAGGTGCATCCCACACAGCCTGGTAGCCTGGGCATGACCTAAACGTGTACAACCTTCTTTTAAAGTCTTTACACTGCATCTCAGGAAGGGGTCCTGAAGAATGCCAGTCAGCCTACACACATTAAGGCCCTGTTCACCAATCCATCTCCAGCAATCCAAGCTGTTTTATTTAGCTGTTGGGTGTTCTTTCCTAATGAAATCCTTGTGCTGATCCTCAGCTGCACAATTTAAAAGCCCAGAATTCTATCAAGTAGGGGTGTAACGATATAGTCTGCTCACGATTCGATTCACGATACCGAGTTCACGATTCGATTTTCTTATGATATTTTGAACAAAATTTAAGAACAATTATGAAAGACAGTTCTTTTTATTTCCGAAGTGTAAAACAATGCACATTTTCTTGTATATGTTTCAAAGGTGATGAGTTTATGAGGGGGGGATCTGTAATAATCTCTGTTTAGCTGCGAGCACAGCGGTGCAAGAAGGCGGCTATGTGCCTCACTCGACCCAACAACTGACTGATGCTGTTTAGTCTTACTTGGGAAGCAAGCTTTGGGCTTAAACACTGTATGTGTGGTGCTAATCCAGCCTCGTTCACCTTTACCTCCATATTGTCTGTAACGACAGCAATGTTGTGATTAGCTTTTATAAGCTCCCACGCCCGAAACAGCAGATTGCCTCAGCTATGTTTATCCTGGTGTGTGACTCAAAAAGAGGGTGAGTTTGGAGTATGAAGCTTGCCATTTCCCAATCTCAGGTTATCACATGTGCTGTTATAGCTCTGGGTAGCCCTTGTACTACACCTGTCTGTGGTTATCGCTACACTGTCTGCCTCTTTCAAAGTTTGCATCTCGTCTGCTATTGTTTTGAAGCTTTCCAGGCTGTCAATGAGGCGGAAGACACAGTGTTGTATGAAAGTATGACGTGCTAGTGAGAGTGGAGCCCTCTGCTGTTCAAAGAATGCTATTACATACATTACTTGGCATTATAAAAAGAGCATGTGATATCGTCATATGTCCCCGATGCACATCGTCACATTATTCTGTATCCCAACGGCAATCAAACAGTCAATTGTTCTGTTAAAAACGTCTGTTATCTGTGGCAGTCACTGTACTGTAAAATGAGGATGAAACATGAGATGGTAGCAGGGGCAACGAAACACTGCACTCCTCACTCCCCATCTACTCAACCTATAGCAGAGCATGTTCATGCGTTTTGAAGTTTTTCCCATATCGATACTCGCTGCTTTCTCTACAATTGCATACCCCAGCTTTAAAGATGTACCAGTTTTCAAAAGGTGCATGTGTGGCTCAGGTTAAGTGAGGTCTGAGAATGCATCGCACAGAAGCTTTTGTGCCTCAGTTATGTTGTCTTTTCTCAGGCCGCTATTGTTGTAATCAGTGCAATGATGAATGTGAATCAATTCAACTAATAATGTATTTTCCTCCACCTCAGCAAAAATTGCAGTTGAGAAAGAAAAGAAAAAAGGAAAGAGAAGCACTTGGTGACAAGGTATGTGAATGTTAACTTTCACTAGCGCAGGTAAAGTCCACTAATCAAATTATCCTTTTATAGTCACTTACTATAATTGCGAAAAAATCCTTCAGTGTTTGTTTTTCTCTGCAAACATACAGGCACCACCAAAAGAAGTTCCAAAGACTATTGAAAACCAGAGAATACATGATGAGACAACAGTAGACCCAGAAGATGAAGAGGTATGAATATGACTCCAGAGTGGGATTCCTATTGTATTTTTTCTTTATGGTAATTTCATGAGCATTTTCGCGTCCCAGGTGGCTTTTGATGAAGGGACAGATGAGTTCTCGGCATACTTTAACAAACTGGTAAATCCTAAAGTTCTCATCACCACCTCAGACAGACCAAGAGGGGTAAGCTCATTATTGCTATTACCATTACTCTATTACCTCATTGTCATATTTGTTAGCTGATTTGCTGACTTGTTTGTTTATCTGACACATCCGTATGTTCACGCACACACTCACAGGCCACTTTAGGAATGCCATACTAATCCTGGGTAGGTCCCACTTTGCTCTCAGAAGAATCTCAGTTCCTAATAGCATGGATTCCATTAGGTGGTTAAGATTCGTGTGGGGAGAATGCATGATCCAAAATTGTATTTTGCAATGAATGCATTATTACATGTCTGGGAAACTGACATAATGTGTTATAATAATACAGCTCTTTCTGCCTGTTCGTTTTAGAGAACTGTACGGTTTTGTGATCAATTAGCAACGGTCATACCGAATGCACACGTGTACTACAGAAGAGGTCTTGCTCTGAAGAGGATCATTCCTCAGTGCGTTTCACGAGACTTCACCTACCTCATGGTCATCAATGAGGACCGAAAAGTGCCAAGTATCCCTTACCTGTTGACTCTCCAGGTTCTTCTCTGATTGTGCTTTAACTTTCACTGAAAATAGACAGCTGTGTGACAAATGAAAGGGAAAAACCAACATCTTGTTATGGTGTTGGGCCACCATATGCCACCAGCGCCACAACCATTCAGTGAATTCTCATACCCTGTAGATGGGGGGTGTATTCATCCAGGAGGACCGCATTCCCATCAGGATAGAACTACTTCATTGTAAGATAAAAGTGATCAGTCACAAGAATGTTGTGTTGGATTGCAGTGATGCTTCATTCTAGGGGGATAAGTCAAGGCAAGGTAAAATACGGTCTGGTTAATAATAGAGGAACTGTTTTTTCCTTTAATTTTTCACCCGTTTGTGGTAGCCTGTCTCCATAGTAATAAGGTGGTGCTTGAGAAAATATACATGTGCCTGTATTCCTTAACCTGAAATTTTTAAAGATGGTATGGTTCTCTGTCACCTTCCTGATGGACCGACTGCACATTTTAAAGTCAGCAGTGTTCGACTCCGAAAAGAGATGAAGGTTTGTAGCCCTTTCGAACTACTTTATACGTCATGTATATATAGAGTACATACACTTACAGTCCACTTTATTAGGAACACCGGTACACTTGGATGTTCATGCAGTTAATCGGCCAATCCTGAACACTGCAGGAAATCATACAGATACAGGTCAAGAGCGTGTGGATGTCAGTACCAGAAGTTTGAGTATTTCAGTAACTGCTTGTCTCCTGGGTTTTTTTTTTTCTTCTAATCTTCAACTGTCCAGTTTGGGTGAGCTTGTGCCCATGAAAGCCTCAAAACAAAATGGGCCATTTTCCTCTGACCTCTCTTTTCAATGTCTTTCCACCCACAGAACTGACTCACTCAAATTTTTTTTTAATCCCCCCAGCATTATGTGTAAACCCTAGAGATTGTTGTTTCCCAGGAGTTCAACAGTTTTTTTTTTTTTAAATACTTAGACCAGACGTTCTGCTACCAACATTCATGCCATGAAGAAGACCCTAATATCACACTTTGCCCCTTTCGTATCTGTATGACTATGTATTGTGTTGTTTGCCACATAATTGTCTGATTGGAAAACTGCAAAATATAAGCACGTTTACAAGACTCTTTCTTTCCTATACAGAGAAGAGGAAAGGAACCAACAGTACACTACCCAGAGGTCATTCTGAATAACTTCACCACTAGAC
This sequence comes from Leptodoras oyakawai, assembly GCA_024363135.1. NCBI lineage: Eukaryota > Metazoa > Chordata > Actinopteri > Siluriformes > Doradidae > Leptodoras > Leptodoras oyakawai. Next base: position 13,038,048 of record JANCOA010000004.1, on the reverse strand, counting down.
TGGGCCACAGCATCGGCCGTATTTTTGCAGCTTTATTTCCTCAGGATCCACAGTTTGTTGGCCGACAGGTTGCCACTTTTCACAATCAGCGAGACTTCATTTTCTTCAGGTTTCACAGGTATAGAGACCTCTCCTGCTCTTGATGATGAATAACTGTGCGAATTCATGTTTCCCTTTGGAACTTGTCCATTATACAGATAAAAATTGTAATGCATCGACCTTGCATGAAAGCAGAAGAAAATTCAATCGTAAATAATATATGTAGTAGATGTTCAGGAATGCTATATTTTTATACTGCATGTTGTGTTTTTTTTCTTTTTTGTTTTGTAAATCCTGTACTACTTAGAAGTATTGAGGCTGGTTGTAGTTTTTGTTTAAGTCACATTGAAGAGCATGCCTGTGTCATTAATGCTAGATCTAATGGGTAGGTAGTGGTGTTGTTAGAACATTTTAAACTGTCTGGTCAAAATGAACCATTGGACTTAGCCCCCTTTTACCTTGTTCTTCAGTGGTCAGAACCCCCACAGGACCACCACAGAGTTGGTACTATTTGGGTGGTGGATGATTGTCAGTACTGCAGTGACCCTGAGGTGGTGGTGGTAGTGTGTGTTGTACTGGTACGATTGGATCAGCAGTACTGCTCTGTGGTGGTCCAGTGTGTGTCCTGATACAAGGAGGTGGTTTTAATGCTATGACTGATCAGTGTATATTGTTAACAATGTTGATGCTAATTAGCCTGTTTCCATGTTGACTGTTAGAAAGGCATTGTATATTCATGTACATGTAGCATGTGTCTTTTATTAAATCCAATTAATATTCTATAATATAATAAAGGCCAGCAAGAAGGTCCCAGGTTCAATCCCAGGTTAAAGTGGTCTGGGTCCTTTCTGTGTGGAGTCTACATGTCCTCCCCGTGTCCGTGTGGGTTTACTCCGGGTACTCCGGTTTCCTTCCACTGTCCAAAGACATGCATGTTAGGTTGATTGGTGTCTGTAAAGTGTCCCTAGTGCGTGACCGCGACCGTGAGCATAACTGTGTGCGTACCCTACGATGGATTGACGCCCTGTCTAAGGTTGTTCCTGCTTTGCCCCTTCTCTCGTGACCCTGAATAGGAATAAGTGGTTAAGATAATGGATGGATAATAAAGGCCATTTAATAATAATATATGATGACTATTTTTTGCGGCTTATGTAGGTACATCTTCAAGAATGAGAAGAAAGTGGGCATTCAGGAGCTAGGGCCCAGGTTCACTCTTAAGCTGCGTTCTCTGCAGAAAGGGACGTTTGACTCCAAGTTTGGGGAGTATGAATGGGTTCATAAGGTGAGTTTTTGTGAGAACAGTTGTGTTTTGATTTGTAATGTTTTGCTGAAAATCTTTCTTTAATAATTAAAAAACCTGCTGTTTGTGTTTCAGCGGCATGAGATGGACACCAGCAGAAGAAAATTCCATCTCTGAAGACACCAGGAGATAATATATCACCATGATGAGATGATACCGATACTATTTAAAGTGCAAGCAGCTTACTTTTTATTGTATAAATGCATCTGTATCAGTTTATTGAGTTCTTATAATCAGTCAGAATGGAGATTAACTGATCGGGTGAATGCGTTTTAGGTTTTGATAGGTTTTGTGCAGACATCTGGTCACTGTGCTGTCCACCCATCTTCCACTTTATTAGGAACATTATACTAATACTGAGTAGAGTCAAAACAGACTCTGTCCTTCATGTCGGGTATTTCATACAAGAACCATTCCTTTGAGATTCTAGACCATGTTGACATGACGGCATGCAATTCCTGCAGATTTTTCAGGTGCACTTTCATGGGTATAATTTATACCACGTCCCAAAAGTGTTCTATTGGAGTTACACCTGGTGACTGGAAAGGCTACTGAAGAACACTCAATTCCTTCTCATGTTCATGAAACAGTTTTAGGGGGGGGGGCAGTCTCTTTTGTATGTGATTGGTATTAACAAGCCCGATGTGTACCAGGAAACCAGTTTTAGGGGGGGGGGGCAGTCTCTTTTGTATGTGATTGGTATTAACAAGCCTGATGTGTACCAGGAATGCATTCCCCTCACCATTATACCTCCTCCACCAGCCAGCACAAAGCAGGTTGGATCTGTGGATTCATGTTGTTGGACCCGGCCATCTGTATGCCTCGGCCATTCTTCATTGACATCTCTGACTGTATCTGCATAATTTTCTGCATCGCACTGATGCTTCGTGTTTGGCTGATATTAGATAATGTTATGAACGAGTTGGTGTAGGCATGTTCCTAATAAAGTGTTGGTGAGTGTATTCTGATGTGCGGTGGTCTTAATTATCTACTACTACATGTTCAAGCTGAATATAATTGACTGAAAACTAGTTTTAATGATGTTCATTAATTTGGGACACATCAATTTAGGACTTTCACCTTCAGTGACGTTTAAAACGTTTATTTGTAGCATAATTATTTGTGGTGTGAAGAAATCAGATTTCAATAATAGGACAAAAAATGTGAATTGTTCAACATGTTCTAACAGTGTATGTACTAAGTACACTTGATGTGTAATAACAGTCAGGGTTTAGAAAACAGAAGTATATTACCAGTTCATGTTCTGTAACTTCATATGAACAGATCCAGAAACGAAGGGGGATGTCTTGTGAACCTTTTTCTTTCTACAAATGATTCTTATAATTATTATGATTATTATATCTATATAAATATTATATCTATATATCTATATTATATATATATATCTATCTATCTATATATATATATATATATATATATGATTATTTATTTATTACTTATTATGATTATAATTATGAACAAATCCAATTTCAATTTAATACTAGGATTAAAAAAAGTATTTTTTTTAACATTGACATTTAACATTGTGTGTACAGAGTAGATGAAGTAAAACTGATTACTTTCTGCTTCCTTCCATTTGACTAAATCATTGTGGAAAAAAACAGGCACCATTATATGAACGGTCACTGTTTGAGTACACAAGATTGTTACTTAGCACTCTCCCACTCCCACTTCAAGACAGTGTGCAAAGAGGCTTCATTCAGTAACAGCTGGTCACTCTGAACTAATCACTGCATCTTAAAGGGCTTCAAGGAGCGCTGAAAATACAGAAATTAACTCAGCAAAATGACCTGTTACGCACGACAGAGAACCGCAACCTCAGAGGTATGTCATGGGAGCTCTTTGCTTTAGGCTTTAAAAGCTGGAAAGTAGGCTATATATTGTGTGAGACAAAATGTTATAAATGTAAATCTGCTAAACAAGTAAAGTTCTATATAAATAGCCTACAAGTCTATATTTTAAATGAATAAAAAAGAAATGCAACACAAAACACATGGAAAATATAATTGCATTTAAATGCAATGATGGGGAAAAAACATCGTTTTCATTACCTTACTGATTTATCTTTTAATGCTTAAGGTTCCTGTAACCCATTTATAGGATTCCTTAAAGTGATATTTATAGTGGAATGCATTTTAGTGTACTCATCCTTTGTTAATCTGTGTAACGATGGTGGGAGCAGTGCATGGAGCTCCATGTGCTTTTTGTCCCAGACGAGCAATGGAACTCGAGGTTAAATAAAGTGTCAGTCGGAGCCATAGACAGCTTCATATCAGCAGGATTCATCCGGTGAGCAGGAAAATGAAATGCATTTAACTAACATACTTTCATAGGCTACTGGATGTTCGTGCTGGGATGCATGACATTTTTTTTGTTACTTAAGTTGTGGCATAATTTAGTTATTATTATTGGACTGGGTCTATAAATAATGTCAAATTGGACCCATCATAAATGAAAGTCAGAAATAAAAAAGTTCATATATAGGCCTAGTATTTTACAATTAAATGTATCCCCGGTGTAAGGTACTGATTAAATCATTTATCTCAAATGACTCTAATTACATTGGTTTTTATATTCCTATTTCAGAGTGTATCCAGAGATAAGTCTGAAAGCCCTTAGAGAAGAACTGGGGGCTTTGCTTGGACCTGACAGGGTCATGGACAGATATTATTTCTTAAAAAGTGTTGGTAGAAGTTTAGCAGTGGTGAGTAGTCTGCAGAAATATTAATTATATCTAAATACAGTTTGCTTTCTATAAATGTCAGTTTTGTCATTTACTTGAAAACATGCATTCGTTTAAAACAACACAGCATTAAACCTTTTTAAATGTGTATTGTTTGGATTTGTTTTGTACCAGGTCAAGACCAAACAAGAGAAAGACTTGAAAGCAAAATCCTTTGCTCCACCTTATGTAAGTATTTTATTAGAATGAGTGTCTATTGAGCTTTTGTCATACGGTCATGGGAATTTCTCATAATCTATTTTTATTATTCCATATTTCAGTCTCCTTACCCAGAGCTCTATCTGCTGCCAGTTGAAGAGAATGCCAATAGCCTTTGCTCCAGGTCTCTAAGCTCAGACACTGTCCTTTACAACACTGACTCTCAGACATGTTACCCTCCTAGACCAATTTTTGCACCTGGCCAGACAAAAGAACCTACTAAATTCCCACTAATCAAACAAGGTCCCCAGCGGTATGTCCAGAGTCTAGAAAATGAAAGTATCTTCAGTTCCTTGGAGGAGAGGGAGGAAGACTCTCTGGGATGTGAAGACTCTGTGTGGACTGAAGCTCCCAAAATGTGTTGGAATGTCCAAGAGGAGTTTGTGGCAAAGCAGCATGGTAACAATTTATCTTCAGGAGCTACTCTTTTATCATTTCTAGCTGTCTTCTAATATTAAGCTGCTTCATGTTGTCATAAATTTGTCTTGACCCATCATGGGTTATCCAAATTCTGTAGGTACAAATTACAAGTGATAAATGCAGTATAAATATTTTTAATACAGCCATGCCCCCCATAAAACAAACTGCAAATGAGATGGAGAAAAATGAGACAAAGCCAAGGTACAACAGAAATTTTACCAGAGATCCTGGAGTACCAGATATACTGGAGGTTCCGGATACTGGGTTATTCCACTCTCAGGGAAGGTAAAGCTGGAGCTGTAATGAAAATTTGCTGTACTGATTCAAAGAAAGTCTGTCGGTAAGACATACATTTTTCACAATATTCTACAATTCAGGAAATCAGCACTGTCTCTGACATTGAAGCCACCCAGACAGAAACCATGTGATGAGGTAAGTTCTATTCATCTTTTTAAATTCAAGCTGCAATAATTGTTCACGAACACATTACTGAATAGTTCTCCTGGAGAACCTGGGAAGTCTTGTACTCATAAATGCCTGATCCTTGTAAAGACACTATGACCTTTAGGGGCTGGCTAAAATTCCATCAGGGGTTCTTTCCTGTCCACTGTGCAATGAAGATTCATGAAAGGCTTTATTGCAGAACGTGCCTTGTTTTCTTCTTTTCACAGCAGGTCCGTGTGGGTAGAGCTGAAACTATATGTCCCATTTTATGTGATTCAGCTCCTAGTGCCCTTTCTCAGTCTCTGCATGTGCAAAAGACCACTCCTGAACCTTCAGCTAACAGTGAGAAGTTACGACAATATTAAATTCCAGTGCAACAGAATATTCCAGATGAATATATTATATATATGAAATGATGTTACTTGCCTAGGAGATGAACTGCTGAAGGACATTAGACTAGTCCAAGAAGAGAGAAAAAAGCTAGAAAGGACAAGACAAGAACTTCTGCGAAAGGGAAAAGAACTGCTAGCTCTGAATAGACACTGTAGGAACCAAGGTATTCCTTCCCTACTTTTAAAATGGTAATGATATTTTACTGAAAGATGCAGGAATTGAATTTGTAAATCACATACGTTAAGACTTGAACTTCTTCTCCAAACCACAAACACCCTAGCACGAGACAAGTGGAAGAGAAGGTATTTTGACACAAAAAAGGCCACAGCACCGCTGGAAGAAACCTTAAAAAGCCTTCGCCAGGAACTCGAGACATTTTACAACAAACTGTTTCAGCAACTGCAAGCCAGAGATGGAAGAAACAAACAGAGACGAGCAGGGAAACTCTCAAGTACAAAGGTCAGCTATTCCACTTGCTCAGTGGAAAACAGTGACATGAAAACTGCAGGCTGTCTTTCAGTAGAGGGAGACAAACCTCCACTCCACAGTAAAATGTTAAACGGTGTCTACACAGAGGTAAAGGGAGGGGTGTGTTAACCAGTTAACTGTTATCAGGCATGATATTAATACCCATCACCACAAACCAAGCAATATCACATCTGGCATATCTGGCATATGCGGATTAAAAAAAAAAACACCAATAAATTGCTGTGTTGCTAATTTAACCAGAGGAGGGTAAGCTTATACTACCATAGACGGACCAAAATCTTGTTAATTAGCTAGCCAGCCTACTGATGTACATAAGTGACTAATTAATAAGATAAATTGAAAAAAAAAATTTTAAATCAATGAAGAGTTTATAACATTATTTTATACAGATTATGTGGGGTTTGCTTTACTATTTCAAACAGACTCCACTCTGACACATTACCAGTGAAAATTTGCATTTCTACACAACCATCTCCTCAGTAGATGCATTTAAGCCTTAGCTGTCAAAAAGACATTTTTCTTATCCCACACTAAACTGAGCCCTGTATTCTGTATGTATAACTTCAAATACATTAACATAGACCAGACCAGGACCAATAACTAAAGTACTGACATCCTCATTCACAGAATGACTTGATAATCCAGATCATGACTGAAAGCTGCGAAATAGATAACCTGAAGAAAAATATTGATGATGCCAAAATGAAACTTGACACAGAAATTAAGGTAAGTAATGGCATATGAGCCATATACAGATTTGTAAAGAAAATAGATTTAAAAAAATAGTTTCTCTTCCGCTTATTTTAGCTGAGGAATCAAGCTACCACAGAGCTTCAAGCCCTGAAAGCAGAACTAATGCAGAAGAAGTCTCAGTGCTCATTCGCTGGGCCACTCCCAGGCTCTGCTGACCTTGGATAACATCTAGACTCACTTCAGCAACTTCCTAAACATACAGTGGATTGTACATCTATCGGTATTCTAGTAGCTAGATAAAATCTGTGAATATGATTTAACTCTACATTCTTTAAAAACCTACTTTTATTTGAAGCTTTAAGATCACACTGCCAATCTTTATATACACTGATTAGATCAGCGGTTCTCAAACTTTTTAAATGTGGGGCCCCCTTTGTGAATGGTAAGTGCCACTGGGTCCCTCCCCCACCCCCACCCCAAACATAAAACAAAAATGAAATTAATTTTCATTTCATTTCAGCTCAGTGAGATGGATGTGACTGTCTTTCACTGCAATTTTTCAATCCTTGGTGTAATTGGAGACAAACAAACTCTCAAGTCATCCTCCACATCAAGTCGAGCTCTGTACT
>JANCOA010000004.1:12387628-12397693 GCA_024363135.1 Leptodoras oyakawai | reverse complement strand
GCGCCCTATGCTGCCGGCTAGGCACCAGCTCTCCCGTGACCCTGAAAAGGAATAAGCGGTCAAGAAAATGAATGAATTGCTTACAATGTGTTTAAAAAAGGTTCCACCGGCAAAGGGCAAATGTCATCAAGAGACAGCCTGAAGTATTTCGCAGCCTTTAACCAATGCTGTATTTTTGTATTTCTTTTTTTTTATTTAGAAATAAATATGTACTTAACTGATGCCCTTGTTAAAGTGATAATCCTTATCTAAGCCCTAATGACTTTGATACATTCGCACAAGCTGATAAACTATTCTCCTGACACAGTGCATAGAGGCATGTTTCTGGTTGACTGGAGAGATTTTCTCACTAAAGCCCAAAAAAAGAAAAAAATTAATTAATTAATTAAAAAAAAAACCCTAAACCCCCAAAGCAAAAACACTGAGCTGTTGTAGCAGGGGTGTCAATATCTTGGTGAAAGAACAGCGAAATAAACAGAGAAAACTGAGCCACTGGCGGATGAATAATTCAAAAGTGTTAAAAGGCTCAAGAAAAGAATTAAGCTTTTGCAAGCTTTCAGTAAAAAAAATGGAACAAAAAAGTAAGCAGTAGTGCTAACCTAATCTGAGCAAGGTCTACATAAACACCTGATCAACTGAGTAAAATAGCAATCCTTAATCACTTATGAACCTAATGCTTAAAAGCGTCTGAACAAATCTGATTCCAGATACTTGGCTCTAATATTACTCCATTCATCTGCGATAAATGCAGAACTACAAAAGGATTATAATTGCAACTAACAGGGAAGAGAATCTCACTTGGTGATTTGAGAAGTAAATTCCTCAGCAGTGCTAATTGCTTTTTTTTTCGAGTCACAGCCTTAAAAACTACGGATACAGTGCCTCAGAAAGTGCTGGGTTTGAGTTTGAGCTATAAACCCTAATTATGTCTCACAAAAGCAGCCTGTTCCATTTAGAACAAAGAAACCCAGAGCAATAACAGCCATGCCATTAACAATTAGTCACCATTGCACCTAATTAGACAGAGGAGATAAAAACAGGTTCTAAATTTGAACAGTAGGTTTTGTGTGAAGCTCAATACGCTTCACTAATGACATCTACCTGAGTGCCCAGGCATGACTCGGGATCAGTCACTAAATGGGAGAGAGAGGGGCTAAATTTGTTTGCTGGCTTAATGGTTATAAACTCCTTTAGTTCGAATGGGGAAGAGGTTACAAATGGCCACTTCCCCTGAGGGCAAATCAGCACATGGCTATTTGTTCCATTCTAGAGCAAATGGACTGATGCTAAATTGGGAAATGCATCTCTAATTAAACTTTGGCTAATGGCAACATGCTGTTTACAAAATTGAGCCCAAGTTCAAAGATTCAAATATGGTCTGAACTCAGAGGTGCATATTTTGGTTTAGATATTCAAAAATGATTCATAGTGTGAATCATTACAAGAACTCATATTCATATAAGACTTCATATACACATACACTACATTGCCAAAAGTGTTCACTCATCCCATTCTTAATCCATAGGTTTAATATGATGTCGGCCTACCCTTTGCAGCTATAATAGCTTCAGCTCTTCTGGGAAGGCTTTCCACAACATTTAACATCAGGAGCATGTAATTGTCCAAAATCTCTTGGTATGCTGAAGCATTAAGAGTTCCTTTCACTGGAACCAAGGGGCCGAGCCCAACTCCTGAAAAACAACCCCACACCGTAATCCCCCCTCCACCAAACTTTACACTTGGCACAATGCAGTCAGAAAAGTACCATTCTCCTGGCAACTGCCAAACCCAGACTCGTCCATCAAATAGAGAATGCGTCTCCACTGCTCTAGAGTCCAGTGGTGGTATGCTTTACACCACTGCATCCGATGTTTTGCATTGTGCTTTGAGATGTGAGGCTTGGATGCAGCTGCTCGGCCATGGAAACCCATTCCATAAAGCTCTCTACACACTGTTCTTGAGCTAATCTGAAGGCCACATGAAGTTCAGAGGTCTATAGCGATTGATCATCTACTTACTATGCGTCTCAGCATCCACTGGCACCGCTCTGTCATTTTACGGGGCCTGCCACTTCATGGCTGAGTTGCTGTTGTTCCCAGTCACTTCCACTTTGTTATAATACCACTGACAGGTGACTATGGAATATTTAGTAGTGAGGAAATTTCACGATTGGACTTGTTGCACAGGTGGCATCCTATCACAGTACCACTCTGGAATTCTCTAGCTACTGAGCTACTGAGAGCGACCCATTCTTTCACAAATGTGTGTAGAAACAGTCTGCATGCCTAGGTGCTTGATTTTATACACCTGTGGCCATGGAAGTGATTGGAATCAATGAATTTGAACTTTTTTTAGTGTATGTATACATATTGTAGTTATGAATTGCAAAATTCTACCCAGGGTGTATAATTTTATAGCAAATCTGATGAACTCTACTCTTCTCTCAGTTGGTGTTTTGATGATGGTGATAAAGAGTAATAAAGATCTAACATATGGCTCCAAAATCTCTCACTGGGTTTAGAGCCGGAGACGGTGAAGGCTGTACCTTATGCTTTGCATCATTTTTCATCCTCATCAAACCATTACGAGATCTCTTTATGCCCTGTGGATGGAGTGGAATCATCCTGCAAGAGACTACTTCTACCCTGAGGTTATAAGCTATGATTTTTTTCTTGAACATTCCTAAGCACTAAATAAACTAAATATTTATTTAGTGCTTAGGAATGTCCAAGACAAAATCATACCTCATAACCTTGCAATATGTAGACTCTATTACCTTTTGTGTAAACACAAGCCAACAAATTACCCTGGATACCTTCTATGGGAAATGTTAATTACCGTATTAATAATATCTGCTAAATAGAAATTGGCCTCATATATTAGTAAACTAAAGTGTTCTATTGCTTGTTTTTGTTTTTGGAGGAATGAGCACAAGTAAATGGAAAGTGCATCGGTCACTCGAGTAATACAGTAATCAACACAATCATGAAAAAGCATGCTATTGGGCTATGGAAGAGCACTCAGCTCTGTCACTTAGTCAATACAGCACTGATGCCAATAAAGCCTCACATTTGGTCTGCATTTAGCTTTCTTGGAAAGCAAGCAAAATGCATGTCCTCTATTATTAAATGCCTGCAAATTAACCAGAGAGCTCTAAACCCCTCTAAACATCATTGAGGGAGTTGCCAGGTGTGGTGCACATTTTCCTATTAAAGTCTTGACTGGTTGTGAGACTGAAAAACATGTAGCGGCAATAAAGCAACTTCCATATGCTGTTTTCTCCTGCACGGACACATTCATACATACCCCTCAATAACACGAGGGGCCATTCTCATTTGGCAGCAAGTGCCATGGTCAGATTGTCTCCTTGACGTCTATTTAGCAGCATGCCCCTTCAGGGCATTTTTACTCGATTAATTGCATGCAAGGGTGAGGATGTTGCATTAATGTCTGGCAGAGATACACATGCCACCCCTCCTAGTCAGATGTGGCTTTCCATATGGAATACTTAGACAGACTTTGGACTGAATCCCTATGCTCTCCATGCTCTAATGCATAAGCCTCCCATTTGCTCCAATTTTCCCCTTCCCTGAGCACAGCAAGGTGCGAGAAGGGCTTTCTGCAGACTTGTTTCAAGGGAATCGGAGTGGACACAGTAGGTGAGAATGGAGAAGCTCAGTCTCTCAGGGTTCAACATGTCTTATATTCATGTCATGAATATGTCACTCTGCTCCTGATAATGTGTCTCCTGTCACAAAGTATAGAAGTCCACTACCAAGAAGTATTATTTTAATAATTATAGACTGAGAGACTGAGATTATAACACAACATAGAGGACTGGAGGAATTCATTCAATGTTAGGTTATAACTATTAAAATACATGTTTCATTAAAATACATGGTTTTCAACCAAAAGGGTTCAGAAGAAACAAAAAAATAATAACCGATTCAAAAGGAGCACTCTTACAATATATGAACCATAAATATATACATTTTGTACTCAACATCTTGCCTAAAGTGGCATCTTCCACATCACACTATTGAAGCCTACCAACAGGAATTTTCCATCAGCATGGTGTAGAGTCACAATGGCACCTGTCCCAATGAGACTAAACAAGTTTTATTTGTTATATAATGTCTTGAGGGAGACAAAACAATAGAATGAATGCTGCCAAAAGTAGCCCCTGTATATAACAAGCATTTGATTGGTGACATTGGAGCACACTTGATAGTATTTACAGGTAAAGCACAATAGTGCCGAATTCTCAAATCTGATTGGTCAACTGGCTTTTTATAAATGTATGGTTCCAACACTAATCAAAGGTTTATATTAAAATGCGTGATAAAAGATTACTGCTTCTATAATAACAGCCAACTCACATGAACTCTCCACATGCTCTAAGCCTTATAATAAAGGGATTAAAAGCCTGCAGCTATTTAATGATGAAAAACATACGATCGTCTTTATGGTGATAAGCTTTTGCGAGAAAATGTCTACTAAGCATTTATGAAGAGTCTCTCTTTGTAATTATCGGCATGTTAACCATAACTATAAATGGATAAAAAAATGTGTTGTGTGTTTTAATGAATTAGAAAAAATGCTGTGGCATAAATAAAAAGACATTGGGTGCACCGTAATATGAAAATTACAAAAGTCATTGATTGCTTTCCTTTCACCTTATTATGTTTTAATATTCACAAATTATTCATATTAATCTGATACCTTCTATCAGAGAATTTTAATTGATTTTTGCTGTGGTACTGAATACAAACACCTTGCATTCTTCAGGGTGATTTTGCATATTGTCAAGAATACAAAAAAAAAGAATGGCAGTAAATACTTTCATACATTTTCTTCAGCATGTGGCAAGCCAAGAAGATTAAGAAATGATGAAAGCATTATTATTCATCATTTTGACAAAAATAAACAATGACTATAGTACATGGAGCTTACCCTAAGTAAAGTCATTTAATTTTCGCCACTCATTATCTGAGAGAACACAAAGCTACTGTGAGAATAAGGAAATGCAAAATGATCAAAAATTAAATGAAACTAAAATTTGGACGCAAACTGCACCCGTTAACATGTCTGGCTTTAACATTAGCGGGTATCAATTATCAGTTTGTATTCATAGCAGCTCCGTTTGTTTCTATGTAGACCTCAATTTATAGGTATTATAACTAAACATTTTACAGTTCTGCAACTAAAAATCTTATCCCTACACATAGACACTGGATTTTGTAACTAAATGTCCTTTTGTAACTAAATGCAGACATGTGATTCTGTTAAGGGAATTTGTAAGGGCATGGACTCCGCTTTGATGAAAGTAAGTGAGGATGTGTAAGGCATGCCCCATGTGTCTAGGACAAAAGGTTCCCACAAGGTTAGGAGTCATATTTCTTGCACGTCTGCTGACTGACTCCATGATGCTTTGTTATCAGAGTGTGCTAATTAATAAGTGTCAACACTTCTGGGCTTTCTCTGCATCCTTTGTTGCATTAGCAAAACAATACTCTCGTCGGCTCTTGACTGAGTTGATCACTGGAGATCAGCTAATGATCTTTTAATGTATGCATATTGAAAAACCATTAAATGTAGCACAACCTAGGAACGAGGACCAAAAGACAGATGTGTGGTGTTAAAGTACTTTGGCCTTACTAATTACACACCAAAAGTCCTGGGCAAAATTTCTCTTCACTCTGAATGTGCACAAAGACAAATTTAAGGCTTTCTGTTTCTATAAATTGTTCTTTTTCCTGGAACCTTTTTGTTGCAAGGTTCTACACAGAACATTCCGGTTCCACCAGAATTTTATATATATATAATGATTATTTTTAGTATTAGTTGTTTCCAGTTGCTCACTGCACAGCTCCATGTTCCTGTTACCCAAATCCCCTCGAATACCTCCACACACCTTACCACCCCACACCCTCTTCTGCAAGGGCAACTACGGCCACACACCAGACGAGAATATAATAGATAATTTGGCCAGTAAATGGCAGATATTACAGGAGTCATCTCCACTCGGAGGCATATGATTTAGAAAGACACTCTGGTAATAGCTTTGCAAATTCCCTCTGCCATTTCACAACAGCTCGCCACACTGGAACGCGGGGGAAAGGTTAGAAAGTCAATGACTATCCATCAAAACATCAATCTCCCTTTATTCTCCTCTCCACTCTTAAATACCAGACACGGCCAGAGAGTGCTGTTATGCTTTGCCTCTCGTTCTCACTGGGTCACTAGTGGGAGAAACTGCCCTCTGTACTGGCTGGAGCTGAGCTCTGAGGTATGTCTTATAATGGTTTCAGGTAAGCGTGCAGGTCAGCAGAGCTGTTGTTGATCAGGAGAAAAGAAATGTTCAGAATCACTTCAAAGAACTCAGAGTGAAAAGAGCTCAGATTCTTAGACTGAAAAAAGCTCAGATTCAAAAGTGTTCTTACAAAGTGAAGATATGGTTATACAAGCTTTTAGCCTGTCAAAGTCCTTCAACACATAATGCAATAGGGTTTATTTTTAAAGTGCAGGCTTTGAGCTCCGTTCATTGTTTTATGATCTATAACAACTATAACATCCATTGCCAAAATTATACAAACTGTTAAAAAAGAAAAAGAAGAGAAAAAGAAGAGAAAATACACAGAATATATTTTATGACACTAAAGCAAACCTATTACCGAATCTATTCATTCAACTTCGCACACTAAAATAGTGCAACATTTTTGAAATGGAGAATGGCCTTTTTTAGGGCTTTGGAGTTACACCAAGTATTGGTGGTCACATTCAAGTTGGCAATACTCCAATGAAAAATAAAAGCTCCAGCCACATAAAACCTAACCAATTGCTGTCTTTCCACTTCTTTATTTCTCTGCTCTCATTCCTCCCCCCAAGCATCTTGTCCTTCAAAAGATGTCTGTCGCTTATTACTCATCCTCACCCTGTAATTAGCCAAATGCAAATGATTGATTAGACCATCTTTCATTGTGTCAAAAACATATTTCCTCTTAACGGCACGGGGCCGCCCTCATCCGTTATTAAGTCTGTCAAAACATCATTAGGTTTCAGAGTGATACGTTGCCGTGCCAAGCTGGGTTACAGAAAAGGGGCTGGAATGAGGAACTGAGGAAGGCCAGCGGGCCAACCTACAAGCCAATGACTTGTCTACAGCAGATATTATTCAAATAACTGAGCATGGCTATAGAGTATTAAATTCCCCATACTTATTTTTTCAAAGGTGACATATTATACCCTTTTACACGAGTTAACTCAGTTCCCTGGGGTCTTAATGAAACGTCTGTGATATTGTTTGATCAAAATATGACAAGGATCAACTACCACAGCTCACTTTTCACCCTCTTTTTTAAATACTAAGTTGTCTCCTTTAAATGATAATGAGCCATCGCTCACCCTACACCCCTCCACAGTGGGGTGTACCCATAGGTAATAGTAACTGGGTGCTGCTTTGGCTGGTGTGGTACATGTCTACATTAAACAGGTCAAGAGTGACTGTTTTTCCTGGATGTAATGCATTATAATGTTTACATTTCTCAAGTAACGTCAACTAAATGTGCCTCTCATATTTTCAAAGGTTATGATCTCTGGAGAGTACAAAAAATGTTTTGCATCCATTTAAGTCAAACCTTGAGTTTTGTCTCCAGCTACTTCAATCTCAAGTGCACATCAACACTTCGCTTGCATAAACTGAATTACATGGTTGGAAAAAAAAAAATAAACTCATAAGCAAGTGTTAAAAAAAAAAAAAAAAACGTATGTTGTTTATTTACATGACATACAGTGTTGTAGTGACCCAGGTTGTAAAAGCAGTCAGGATTATGAGCACAAATGTGCAGGCTTTTGCTGAATGTAACTGGGATCGTAAAATTAAAGTTTATCCACTCAGCTTTTCTGTCCTCTGAGGCTTGGGCCTAATGTAGCAATGTTTACTGGTGTGTACCAGTACGGAGATCACTATCATTACAGTGAGCCTGTCTGTGATGTCACAAGCAGCTCAGATGCTGACTGGAGTATTTAACTCCATGCTGTGTGTTAAATAGGCACCCCATAAAAAAACTGACTGGGTTGTCATGTTTGAAATTTTTTGGGTTCGAAGACACTCCAGATACATAACTGTATGTGCACAAAACCTGAAAAAGAATCATTTTTCATAATATGTCCCATTCAAAGTACATACATATAAACTTAGTTTCAATATTTAACTCAATTATTTAAGTTTAGATTTTGACATTTTCCAATTTAAGTACATTGACACAAAGTCTGCCACAGGGATTTCTTACTCCAGGATGTTCACCTTATCCAACTGATTAACTAATTGTTAAGTCCTTAATGAGTTGGACCTGGTGAGTTGAGAATATGAAAAAGGGGCATGGCTGCAATTAAGTACCCCTGGTCTATCATTTAGAATTCCAACTGCCATCTGGTGATTGGGTTCACAGTCAACCAATTAACACAGTGCACACTCCGTTCTCTCCCTTTCTTTCTCCTCCTTCTTTCTATTATTCATTTTTTTCCATGTTATTTTTAACACTTTCCTTTATTTATTTAACCCCACCCATCTGTTCTTCCTCCTCGTAACCACTGTGTATTTCCTTCAGGAAATTCAAATCTAGCACTCTCCTGAGTTCAAATGGACTTGCATTAGACATTTAATATTAGCAATTTTCGCATTCTGCAGATGTATTTTAGACAATTTGTTGATGCACCTTTCACGCACATGGCATACCCTGCAATGGTAATAACAAGGCACTCAGTAGTACAAATTGCCTTGATATCCAGCACTGTGGAAAATGTGATGTTTATGAAGTGCCATGAATTACATTTATGACCAAAAAACAAGACAAGTGGCATGTGAAACCTAATGACAATATGACAATATATCACCTGAGAAATAGAACATCATGTACTAAGCCTGTCACATTTGTCCAAGCTATAAGATGATGTACTGAAGGCAATCATGGCTAAATAATGCCACGAGTCAGGCATCATTTTGGGAGCGACTCTAGAACTGTTCACACACCACAGCCTTGTATCACGTTCATCCTGACTGATGTGAGAGAGGTGAAGCACTTTTGTGGTTGGCAAACCTGACAATTTCCACTTAGCCAAAAATCAATACTGCTACAGAGGTTGGGACAATAACAAAGGGCTAATGTGACAGACCTGTCATTAAGAAGCTTCTCCCTGACCATGAGCTTTTCCCTGACTCCATGTACACTTTAAGCAGTCTCAGTCAGCATCTGTCTGAGCTCTTTCAGGCCTCCGTTTTATCAGGATGAAGACCAATTAACTGACCTTTTCTGCTTTTTTCAAGAATTTACAACAAAAAGCATGCAAGGCAATTAGATGCCACCTCTTTTGTCAGAAACATTTGTCAGATAAAGTGCTCATATTAAAAAAGGAAAGCTGGTCTGTGTCCACTGACACTGTAAACAATTAGATGATCATGTTTGCCAAAGTGACTCTATGTTTTAATGGCATTAGACAAGAACGAATCTGAAGAAGCAGCCAAACCTGGTGTCAGGCTTCCTAAATGCCAGAACCCTGGTTATTCAGGGCCTAGCAGTGAACAGAGCTGACAGCTTAAGTGGGAAAATGATGCCAAGCTAATCTTAGTGCAGAATGCTTCTTTATACCACCCATGTCCAAATCCTTTAGAAATAAGTACAGTCACAATATTGATATTTTTTAATAAAATATAGAAAATGAAGTAACTAGTATATGGGCACTATGAAGGCTAGAATGAAACTGAACGAGTCCTACCATTTATCTGAAATCCCACTCTATCACTGGCCCCAAATTTATTCTGCAACAGGGCAACAACCCCAACCATACAGCCAGTGTCATTAAGAACTATGTTCAGCATCAAGAATAACAAGAAGTCCTTGAGGCGATGGTATGGCCCCTACAGGGCCCTGATCTCAACATCATCCAGTCTGTCTGAGATTACATAAAAAAACAGAAGGATTTGAGGAAGCCTACATCCACAGAAGAGCTGTGGTTAGTTCTCCAAGTTCTCTAGAAGAACTGATGCTGTTTTGAAGGCAAATGGTG
>JANCOA010000004.1:12208381-12230110 GCA_024363135.1 Leptodoras oyakawai | reverse complement strand
CACACCAGGTAATAAAATCTCAAAGGTCAAAGCAAGAGACAATTTTAAAAAGACCATCTGTCCATCTGACTGTAGAATTGTTCATCCAGTCTGAAATATTTTCACACTAATATTTCACCTGCTCAGACTAGTGCCAGTGAAGTATTAGATGACTAGTCCATGCAACCCCTAGAACATTACAGTGCCTCTCAGTTTATGCTTTGCACAATGTGGTTGTTCTTGACCATCAATCAGATAATTGCTGCCTTCCCAAGTCATGTATATGAACGATTACATGATTGATCTAAAGCATATATCTTATGATTCATTTTACAATTATTAGATATGTATATAAAGTCAGTCATAAAAAATTAATGGAGGACAGCAGTAAGATTGTTAAATACATCTTAAAGATGTCTTTGGAGGCTTAAATCTGTCTGGCCATCTCTTACATAAATGTGTTCTCACCCACGGGTTTTAGTTTATCACATCAAATTCGGTGTGAAAATTAAAAAAAAAAAAAGATGGGGGCAGATTACGGAACTGCCAGACCTCAGACAAATCAATCATACCATGATCCAAAAGAAAGCTCGTTTCAGTCTTGCTCGTTCTTCTGGGTCATACGTCTAAACCTGTTCCCCCATGTCTGCATGGTCAAGACGTACTACAAGGCAAACATTATGGGTCTTCCCTGAAAGGTTGCCACAAAATCTGAAGCACACAAATGTCTAGAATGTCATTGTATGTAAATTACAATTTCCTTTCACTGGAATAAAAGACCCCAACTAACAATCTTGTCTTATTAATGTGCTCAACTCTCCATAGCAACGCTACTGGAAAGCCTTCCCAGAAGAATGGAGATTATTGCAACAGCAAAGAGGGAAATAGGATGTTCAGCAAGCATATAAAAGTGTTATTGGTCAGGTATCTACAAACCTTTGGCCCGTATGATAAATGTAGTATGAAGCTTTAGACAGCTTGATATTTTAAAAGGTTTGTGGGACGAGTTGCTGAGGAAAAAAAAAAAAATATCTGCACTAAACATTTGGACAGCTGTCTGCAAAACACCGCTTCCAACCCCAGAACTGATGCCCATTCGTCGGCTACATCCGTCTTTTATTGGAAAGGAGTAAATGAATAGTGTCAAACATAAAAGCAAGTCTCAAAAAAAAAAAAATCATTACAGACCATTTACACAGACAACATGTAACTTCGGTATAGTAAGAAAAGGAAAAAGGGGAATTTGTATGAAACATGGATAACTGGTTTTTGAAAGGCCACTATAGTGACAGTGAAAATGGGACATTCAAGAAATAGGAAGGGAAATATAGGTAGGACACTACCACAAACGAAAAAAGGATCATATTTACACATAAATACAAACAAAAGGAAGAGTAATAGGATTGACATATACTATATAGATGATTTATTCTAGAAAATAAATATACATGCTGTAAGCAGCTCCACTTTTTTGCCCGTTCAAAACAAACGATCTAGTCTATTTAAAAAATAAAACACTTATGAAACAATATATGAAACTTGACCAATGGTTTACCTACAATGACTTACCATCGTTTATCTAATCCTAACCCGTGTAGAATAAAAGTACTCAATTTTGTAGCTTTATAAAAGCTGGAAACTTAAGTGGCTGAGAGTGACTTCCCCATACAAGGTTAAGAAAAAATACTTCCATTGGTTAATTATGTGGAAATTTCTCTGTTAGATGAAAGTGCCCAAAACATATGACATTAGTAACTAAAAAAGGAAAAACACATTCGATAATGATCCTTCATTTGGAAGTCAGAGAGCAGTGATCTGAGCAGGACTGTACCACTGTGGCGAACTTCGTTAGTGTTGCTTAGGCGGAGCTGGGAAACGGGAGGATTCGGACGCGTCAGATCAGGTGAGTGGTTGACCGGCTAAAGGTGTGGTACTTCCTCTCGAACACAGATGACAGATTGACCATCGACGGCGAATGCACAGCCTGGAATAAATGACAGAAGATGCATATGGAGTGAAAAAACAGAACGGCATGTTGTTTAGCATCAGCAACTTTCTGGATGTATGAATTCTTCAGAAGTCTGACATCTGGTGCGGCTTGTTACTAAGAACCATATTGTGAAGCTGAGAGGAGCGTGTCAGAGATGCAGAGACGTTCAGGGAGTTTTCTTCACTAGTCATGTCCAATTAACTCCAAGTACTGTTCGGTGCAGGAAGGAAGGAAAGCAGTAAACTCCCTAAGGAAGTGACCATTTCATTACAGAGATTCAAAAGAAGAGTTTCAGGTATTTACCATACTAGGAAATAGTGACGCCTCGCAAACTTCACAATAAGTAGCTGTATTTCTGGATGAATGTAGTTTAAAATGTTTTAGTTCTTATGTATAGAGTGAAATATTACACATACACAGCAGGGTTAACAGTCAATATCAAGCTTTGAAGAAAGAACAGCAATGAACACCGTTAGTGAATGATAAGGTGTTACAGGTGAATACATGTGAGGTGGACTGAGAAAACCCTTTCCGTGGGGACGGAGAAAAAACAAAACTTAAAAAAACAGCATGGAGAAAACAGCGCTTCCATTACGATTCCACTGATTAACAGGTAATAAATAAGAAATATGAACGGTCTGTTTTATACCTGCCTGTAATTATAGCCTAAAGCCATATCTCTGTTTGTTAAACTGGCTACCTACTCTAAGTCGAGGGATGGAATATACATGGAAATTTGGGATTTGGGGGGGGGGGGGGAAGGAGAGTTAATATCTAATTACAAATATTTTTAGTTTTAATTACAGTACTAATGTTTTTTTCTTTTTTGAAAGTTGAACCTAATCTGCTTATACATGGTGAGCCAGAGAGAACTGAAGATTTCATAAGCTTATTTCTGAGACGCTGGTTTGAGTAGAGTAGTGACTAGTAGGAGGAACAGTAGCTCAATTGATGTCATTTTTTAGTCAACATGGAGCAGTCAGCACAATGTTTTTTTTTGTTTTGTTTTTTTTTGTTTTTTTTTTAAATGGCAACTCTGTGACTGCTACTCAACGCCTATTACGCATCAAGTTCAATATTCTAATTAAACACAATAAAAAAATGGGTTGGAATTTTTCGCAACACCATTTCTGCCTCGGTAGCAACCACTCGGCAAGCCACGTACAATTCGAACGGCAGAAAACGTTGAAAGAATGCAGGCATGTGTAATAAGCAGTCCGCATTGTTCGGCTAGGAAACTCTCATGTAAAACAAGCATGTGGCAAAATTCACAGATAGACTGCAGAGTAGCGCAACGACAGCGTGTTCGCCTTATAATCCAGAGATCGCTAGTTCAAATACTATAGCTGCCCGTAGCCGGGAGCTGAGAGCAAGATTGGCTGTGCTCTCAGGGAGGGTGGGGCAACATACATCACCCCCCGCCAATCAGCACGACATTGTCCAATCACGGGAGCCTGTGAGCTCATGCATACAAGAGGTGGGCGGGAGCGCTTTCCTCCTAGTGTGCTACAACGCTCCTGGAAGTTGCATGAGCAGCAGTTCGAAAAGAGGCAGAAGCATGATCGTCGTGTTACAAGGGGGAAAGAACTGACGGGTGGGAATTGGAGATGACTAAATTAGGGAGAAAAATCAGGGAACCCCCCCCCCCAAAAAAGAAAAAATCGTCAGGTCTCTCTCGCTCACCTTATATTATAGTTACACTGTTTCCATTATTATTAGTGCCTAAAATTTTCTAAAAATTCTGTTTGCCAGAATTCAGATGCAGTGACTGTGAGCTGACAGGTTCTCCCAGACAACCACGTCATGAATTGACAGATAAGCATTGTCAAAAGCTTCTTTCCATTTCTATAAATAAAACAAACAAAAACAAATCCACCGTTTAAAATCTATGAACGCCCAATAAGGATCAAAAATTGTGCATTCGTTTCTGGTGATGACGACAAACTGCTGGATTTGTATGCTCGCAGAGACTGAAGCTGCATCCTTTCCCGAAATCCCACACGGAAACATGAGAGTGAAAGAGAGGTTAAGCAGAAAGGTGAACTCAATTTATTCCCCTTACTCTTACCCTGCCTCTTCCTATACCCAACAGTCAGAGCCCATCACCCATGTGCACACACATCCACCCACCATAGACACTTTTCCGTCAAGCTTATGACACCCAAGAGAGTTAATGAAACCCAAGCTGGCACTGCATTCTCGTGCCTGCCCTGTGAGACGATCAATGCCAAATCAAAATCCAGTTGCCTGAAAAGCTGAGTTTTGTTAAAGCGAGTCATGACTGACATGCTGTACTCTGGCTCTGGATGCAATACATCAGTCAGTAATCCATCCATATGAAAAAAGAAAAGATGGGGGAGTGGCTGCACACCAGTGAATTGCAGGATTTCTTTTTGATACCGCCAATACGCAAAGTATCACCAATCAAATGCAGCCTTAAAACAAAAATTTCACTATTTATCACTATTTATCCAAGTATAGGGTCACTAGGGTTCACTAGCTTTTTTTAAATTAAGTAAATGTGGTTAAGTGAACGTGGTTGCATAATATGGCCATTTTTTTTTTAATACTCGGAACCTCACACCAAATTTTCTGGGATGCTCATATTTACATTTGGCATGCAGGGTCCGTACACATGATGTGCCATTTAACACATCAATGGGTTTGTCGGAATTTACATTTTAAACGGTTCATGTTTGTCTCTTCTTTTAGCTCTTAGTCCGTGTTCAGCACAGTAAAAGGAGGCATCGTTAATGAGCTAGTCATGAGTTTTTTCATTCACTTTCAGGCTCCGCGGTCTCAACCAGCTGCCTCGGAATGTATCAGTGCCTCGGCTTCTGATTACATACAAGCCCTCCTGAGAGTTTCTCATCAATTGTATTTGGTCTGCTCCTGATCGAGAGCTATTTTAATCTTCTCAGGGTTTCAATAATTTATTATTCTGTCCTCTGTTTGAGTACTTGAATACAAAATGCAGAACATTACCTGACAGAACACCTGCCATTGTTTGCATAAATTGTCGTTATGTGAAGTTTTGGTTGTTTTGCGGTGCATAAATGTCTAGTAATTCCCAAGCCATTCGAGATACAATAAGATTTTATGCCAACTTAGGCCCAGCTGGTGCTACTGGCTCTTGGACTCTAATTGCACCTGAATGTGAACAACCAAAACACACATCAATGGCAGGATGCACAACTACAATCCAGAAGCTGAACAATTTACCTGCTCTAACACACCACATAACTTGTTTATTCAATTAAGGCATCTGTGAACTCAGAAATCACCAGTAAGTGCAACCACTTGCCCAGAGGTTAAATATTAGTGCGTGAGGGAGCCAGAAGTGTGCTGTGCTCACATCATATGGAAACCTAGAGTAGAGTCTCTCTGCGGGGGGTGCCAGGGACTCTGTGCTGCTCCAAGGTAACCACAATCTCCCGGCATGCCCTCGTTCCCTGCAGAGCGGGCGGGCATGCTTGCTGCGTGGGCACTTTGAGATGGGACTCTGTAGGAGCAGGCTGGTTACTGTTCTCTGGGCCACAGGGGCTGCGTACGCACACGGCCACCCTGGGCCGAGGCGCGTTGTCCAGAGAATTGGAGCGCTGGACTACAGCATTTTTACTGCAACCATTCAGACTGAACGTGGAGGCTGAGCGAGCCATCTGCACTCACACCGGCATGTGTATACACACACACAGACAAACAGACACACACAGACACACACATTAGACTAGTATATTACAGCAAAATGGCAACTTAAACAGAGTTTGCAAAAGTCTAGCTGTTCAAAGAAATACAAGAAATAGACATATAAATGTAAACAAAAAAGCACTCAAAACACTTAGCCTGAAAGGCAAATGTGTCCTTTTAATTATTCTGGAAAAGATGAAAACATTGAAAGCTGTTTTCAAGCTACAGGATAAATCGCTACAGTGACAATGTAAATGAAAACACTGAAGCAGTGAGAAGGAACAAGCAGGAAATCAGTTTCATTAGTTTCAGACCAGATGTGATGTCCTAAGTACTCTTTCTGAAGAGCTACTTTACCATGTGAGGTAAGCATGCAGGATTGGATTTATTCTCCTGCCAATTTGGCAACAAAACCTCTGGATCATAAAAGCATCATTAAAAATAAACAATGGAGTATGGGTTCTCCAGCAGCCTGTCGGCTCACGATTCAGCGTTTAACTTATTGTCACATCGTCAGCATTTGCGATATAGAGGTACAGTACTGTGCGAAAGTCTAACCAAATAACTTTTGTTATTGATTGGGGTTTTTGGAGTTATTTGCATTATTATATTATAAATATATAATATAAAATAAAATGATGTGCAAAAATGTTTGCATGTCAGTAATGAAAGCAACACATGATAGAGCACTTTTCAGACAAAAACAGAATGAAGGCTGCTGGGTTTTGCATGCAAAAAAAAAGAAGCAAGTGTGACGGCCAAAGTCTCCAGAAGAGCTGTGGCAGATTATCCAAGACGCTCAATAAAAGAAAAAAAAAAAAACCCACCAACAACAAAAGTTCATTTTCATTGCGATCTGTGAGCATTGTAAATAACGGCAACTGTGGACTCAAATTCAAGCGTGCCTTTCCCCGTGTATTTAAACATGATGCATAAAGAGTTTACTTGTTTGTTTACATGTATATGCAAGGCATATTGTCTAGCAGTATACAGTAATTATCATGTGTTATTTCTGTCCATATTGCGTAACCTTCTTGCAGACCCGTATATACTGAAATATTTCAAGAATCGACTTGAAATCGTTATGGTACTTTACTACAGCGTCTCCTCGTTCTAGCTGCTTTTGAGCCGCAGCTAATTGGAGAGCAAGTGTATCTACCACTTGTTTTTAGTTAATTACCCTGTGTGAGATGACATTTTCCTGATAATATAGAGCAAGACATCTCCATAATCTGAATCAGACGTATTCATCAGAAGAAACATCTTGCTAGTACAAAGAGCTAAGACATCTGACAAAAGTGACAAAAGAACCTGATTATCATCTTAAAGGAATGATCAGTCCTGTAGTTAGACAGGAATTAAAACATCTATTTTTAGGGTATTTATTTACCAAAAGATTTAAGTACTAATGCTTGATCTGAATACAGATACATGCATCAGCATACACTATACGGCCAAGGCTGCTGTGGAAGAACACAAGAGGGCTGCCCAGAGCCCTGACCGCGACCCCAATGAACACCTTCGGGATGAACTGAAACACTGAACACACACTACAGTATCTAGAAGATAAATATTAAATCAAGGAGGGGACCAAGTCTGGAATGGGATGTTCAACAAGCATATATGGATGCAATTGGTCAGGTGTGCACAAACTTTTGGCCATGCCATGTACATTGTTTTTTTCATTTTTGTCATTAACTTGAAAAATTTGCTGAAGATAACCAGCAACGACCAACCCACAGTGATCCAGGGTCTGAGACATGCTTCCCCGTCTCATGTTTCGGGTGAAGCAAATTAACTAGGCTTAGAGAGTGGAAGCGAATATAATGTAATAACGTATGCCGAGCTAGTTAATTGCACTAATAAAGACAATTGAGTATATCTTTTCTTGTTTAACAAAGCTTCTAATGTTGTACTTTGTATTTACAACCTTGATAAAGTCACCGCCAGTCACTAGCCACTGTTTAAACTATCTGTCCTTGCATTACACATAAAAAAAAAAATAATAATAAATTGGAGTGACTGACTAGTGCTTATTTTCTCTCAAACAGTTTAACAGCAGCACAGTTATATAACAGTCTTGCAGTGGACTTTATTTTGCTCAGTTTCATCAGGGTTTCCACATGCCTGCTTGCTCCTGAACCTGAAAAGATCATCTGTCATTCAATCACGCTAATTGCACTGCTTAGTAAAAACAGTCAACAAACTGTCAGCCT
Organism: Leptodoras oyakawai; assembly: GCA_024363135.1. Lineage (NCBI taxonomy): Eukaryota > Metazoa > Chordata > Actinopteri > Siluriformes > Doradidae > Leptodoras > Leptodoras oyakawai. The sequence goes on along the minus strand of JANCOA010000004.1, from coordinate 12,222,238 downwards.
TCAAAACATTTTTTTTTTATTTCATTATGCAATAACTAAAATTTGATCAACCAGAATGCCTTGTTTAACTGCTGGTAAGGCAGCATTAAGGTGACAGCTCAAGGTTTAAATACTAAAATAATAATTCCCTATAGACACCTTCCATTATGAACATCCTTACTTTAACCCCAGACTAAGTAAATTATTAATTACTTAATTTGAACTGAAAGTAAACCTCTGATACTATTGGGATTTGTACATAAATAATCTGGGATTGCAAACCTCTGGCCAAAATGTATTATGTCATATAATCACTAAATCACAATGCCAAACATTACAGTGCAACCTATGCAACAACACTGAAATCTCTGCAACACAGAGCATACATTTTAAAGTCAGATTAACTCGTCATGCTTATCAATCTTCTCCAGGCTTGTCTGCAATACTGGCATAAGCCAGTGATCTAAAATCCATGTGTGTACCTGGAGATCTACTTTTATACAGAATTCTGTCCAAACCCTAATCCAACAGACCTGCTCCACATAATCAGTTTTCTCGATTAGCCAGATCAGCTGTTAGATTTATCTGGAACTGGATTATGGAAGGGGGTAGATCTCCTGCAACATGGTTAGCGATTACTGGTACAACCAAGCAGAGTAGGTTTTTAAAAAATCCCTTCTAACCAATTAATTGTAATAATACCAAGTTTAATAAAAATGTTTGTTTTGATACAACGTTCAAGTTATTAAATGCTGCAATAAATTCATGTAGTGATTTGATCATTAATTAATTCATTCCTTAATAAACGTTAATTACTTGTTTGGATGAAACATATTTTATCATATTACCAAAGACAGAGAAAGAGAGAAAAACAGAAAGAAAGAATGAGAGACACTCACGGCCAGTGTGGAGCTGCTAGTCATTCGAGTCATAGGATCGAGGCCTGTGCCAGGACTCTTGTCATCTGGGGTACTGCTGGCCATGAAAGCTCTCTGGATCACACGCTTCGGAGTTTTGGTGAAGGAGAACGCCCTGGTTACCTGCAAATGAATGCAATCATTACTCCACATTTCATATTAGAGCCAGGAAACTGAAAAGGAAAAACAGGATGGTTTCCTTTTAATGCTTAACCAAGTACAACCAGTGTTTAAATAAGACAATCTGTGGTTTTGTTTTGCTTCACATCACTCTGGACTGGCACCATGTACTCTGAACAGATGAGAGGCATCTCTCCCCTGAGGAAGGGAGAATAATCGCATACTTTTCTATTTGTGTCTTTAAACATCTATGTGTCACCTACTTTTCTTCCCTTTTTTTCAAATAACCATGGCATCAGTCCACTAATCAGACCAGAGGGAGGAAATTAAATGGAAGTGTTATGTCTTTAGACCTGAAGCCAGTCTCAGAGGATATGCAAATCTTTCACTGGTTTCACATGGACCATGGTCAACCAGTTAATGACCCCTACTATACAGACTAATCCATGGAAACTATGGATGAGCCCGAAATGATCACTGATCTAAAATCTGCTTCAGACCGCTGTTGTTAATCTGCCATTAAGTGATTATGTGTGTGAGTAAGCACATTACATACAGCACCCACAGTGCTGTTTCCACACCTACCTTCTTTGATGTCTTTTTGATGGCCCTGGAAGCTCGACTCAGCGTACTGTCCATGTCCTTTGTGCTGACTTGAAGGGTGTCAGGATCAGTGCACTGAATTAGGTCTTCCTGTTTTTAAAAAAGAATTAAATATAAACTGATATTATGGGCAAAATGCAATGAGTGGAGTGAGACATCTTGGTCTATTGAGAGATAGAGAGAGAGAGAGAGAGAGAGAGAGTGTAAGGGAGAAACATTGATAGGAGGTGTGCATCGCCACCTTGTGGTGGACCCCGTGCCTGTAGGCTGGTAAGACAGACGTTCACCTGCAGGGCTTAGTGGTACGTGTTCTTTAATTATAAAGGCAAATATATACATCTGGCTGGCTGGAGCCAATTACACGTGCTGTTTGGCAGGTCTGGGCCTGCACTCATGCGTCAGAGCAAGAGACCTGTGGTGCTGCAGAATGGAGATAAAGCCATCTGCCTCCGAGGTGTAAAGTTCAAGCACAATTCCACTTCTAATTACATTAATCTGTCTTCCACCCTAACCACACTGGACAATCTAATAGGATTAACTGCCACCAAAAAGGCCCGCACATGCCACCTAATTTGTTGCTGTAATAAAACAAAGTGAGGCCTTAATAAAATAAATAATTATGCTAGAGGCTTTGTTGGCCTCCAGACGAAGGGAGCCAAGAAGATTCCGTGAGGGGGTAGAGCACTCACCGCGTCGGCCCTGCAGATGGTGTTTGCCACTTGACGACAGAGAGTCTTGAGCCAGGTCGATTTGAGCGTGTCTTCAGCAGCCAGTTGGAAACTAAAAAGGAGGTTCTCCTGCTCGGTAGGAGGTCGCACAACCAGGGCAAAGGCGTTCTGACAGTCTGTACACCCAGAAAGCATCATACATTCATATTCACACACACGCCCACATGTGCGCGCGCACACGCACACAGACACAAACAGAGACACGGACATCGAGTTTAGAAAACACAAGCAAGGTCACATTTGGTGGATAGTTAAAAGTACGTTCAAATTCTCTCACATGAGCTGTATAGAGCAAGAAGGCAAGATTGCTGAATTGATCTGGATTGTGTGAATTGATTGGTCTGATGGTGGTGGGCCACATCCTATATTTTTTTCTCCCGTTTACAGAGCCTGGGTAGCTATAGAAACCAGAGTTGTTCCACTAAGCAAATGTGCTCTGGCAAGACTTCACCCGATATTATAAAAAAGTGCTCCCGTTTAAAAATGTCTACCTTCAAACCTTCAAACGTAAGCATGATCAGAGCTCAAGCTGACTCCACACCAATTCAAAATTAACAAGGAATATATATATATATATATATATATATATATATATATATTTACCAGTTTGACACAATGTAAAATTATAACACCGTCTCAGACTGTATGAGGACACCTGCATTACAAATTGATGTTTTTCTGAATAGCCTTCATGACCACATAGCTTCACAACCAGAAAAAAGTGGCGCTCAAAGCTCTGGAAACTGAAGTGCTCAAAAGATTTTTTTGCTATCATTTGCCAACATTTTTTCTGCTTGATGAGTGTTTCAAAAGCACAAACATTTTTTACAGCTTCTTTTCAAAGTACTCCTATCCTGCCGTTTTCATTTAGAATTTCCAGAATGACAGTAACTAACAACATAAAACTAAAAAGAGGTACCCCAAATTCACGCTGAAGTGTCAATGAAGCCAATGAAACCTTACGTAAAACGCAAGTGCATGCGTGTTTTGTAGAGCAGCGTGTTCTACTGTGAGCTTACCCTCTGTGTCACGCAGGTCCAGCACCCTGCGGATCTGAGACAGGGGCATGAGTGTGATGTGCTTGAGCTGAGCAGGTGGCCGTGTTTGCCCCAGAGGACTCTTAAAGGTGCTGATCACCTTATGCCTCTTCCTGGCAATCTGTGGATGAACATATACAAGCAATAAATTACCTCCTGCATGTTTTTTAAGTCCAGACTCTATACAGTGGGTGTAGGTGGGTACACATGGAGGCTGTCGTGTGTGTGATTTATTGATCAGTGCCTTTTGGAAGCTAAACGCCCAGGCTCATTAGGTAGCCTTTAATCCTGCGGCATGGGGCCCGACTAAGGAATGCGGTGTGATGTAGGGCAACAGATATGAATACAGAGGAATTCATCAATGAATAATTGAGCAGATGGAGCCCCAGAGCTCCGTTCTCTCATTAACAGGCTAGACCTAAAGCTGTGCAAACAGGACAGCCACAGTAGACACAAGACCCCCGCACCACCCACCCCCCAAAATCCCACCAATCAGACACAAACCCAGGCTAATCAGGAATCAGGGAGTAGCTGAGTCAGCAAGCATGGATTGCATATGCATTAATTAGGCACCTTTTTTTCCACAACTCATTCTCACCATGAACGCCGTCGTTGCTCATGAAGTATATGTAATTGGGATAGGGGAAAAAAGCAAAGTGGGTGGAATGGATGTAAGAAGGGGAGGGAGAGGAGGAGCTGACTCAATAGAGCACCGCTAAAGAGGTCAATAAACTTAAAGAATATTGTGTGGACGTAATGGATGTGTGTGTGTGTGTGTTGGGGGGGATCAGCAGGTTGGGGATTAAAAAGCAATCCATGGTTAACAAGTCATTGATAAGAATATCCATCAGAAAGCTGCTGAGGAAAGCACGGGCAATAATACGCAAATAAAAATGAAGGAGCAGATGGTTAATGTGTACATTACAGCTTGTAAACGAGAGCCAAGATTTTCCTTGTCTAGTAATTCTAAGAATATTTCCACACGAGGGAAAATGTGATTTCATCATGTAAATTATATAACACCTTCATAGAGGCAAAATAAAGATATGTTGCTTAATGAGTGCAAGTGTGAACATGCCTCCAGGCAGTCGTTGAAGAGGAACAGAGTGACATGTTCGCCACGGTCGCAGGGCTTGTCTCCTAGAGCAATGGTCTCCACTCGGTGCACCAGACTCCGATGAGAAGACAAAAGATTGGCCTGCAAAGCACACACCCCCACACATTATTCTAGCAGCAACATCAAGCTCCTTCCTGCAAAGGCATTTTCTTATGAATATCGAAAAGAAAGCAGGCAGAGACTTGCTTCCTCACAACCTATTTTTAATGATTCATATTCTCTCGACAGACCCCAAACAGATCTACATTAATCTATTTCGTGCAGAAAGAAGCAAGATTATCACATCGCCTTTGCAAAGGATGCAAAGCTTTTATAAACCCTGATTGAAAAAGAAGAACACAGAGGAAGCGTGCTGCTTAATTAAGTGAAATAAACAGTGATGCAAGCTTGACTGAGTGGAGAATAGGCGCGATGCACTGGCACTGTTATTTTGAGATTAGCAGATCGTCACTATGTAATAGAACTCGGGTGAGTAAACACATAAGCAACTTACAGGGCAGCCGTCCACTTCATAAACCACATCAAAGATCTGCTTCTGGCCTTCCGTCTTTCTCTTGTCTTCGTTTATATGGCTGGATGGAACATCAAAAAAAGATTTAGGACATGCTCTCTGACTATTAAAGAATGAGGGAGAACCCAAGTCATGAGAATATTATCTGAAATGGAGTTGTTAAATAATTTAACTCACGTCATAACTTCTTTGAGGGACTCTATGGCCTTTTCCAGAGTGACTTTATCCGGATTATCATCAGAGGTATGCTTTTTAATATCTGAAACAGTACAGTGCAGCAAATGAAAAGAGAAAGGTTATGGGGACGGATTGTCGTTATTACTTGAAGAGACTGCCAGAATGGGGCCTCAGGTGTGGAATACTTAAATATTTAGCCAGTTCAAAATATCTGACTCTAATCAAAGCCTTTAGATACACAAGGAACAGATAAAAAAAAAATAATCTAAGAATCCTAGGCAACCAGCAACTGACTGAGAAGCATGTATATCACTGAAGTGGTGTGCGTGCGCATGCATTTATGACTCACCATTGAGTAAGAGAGCCACGCTAGGCAGCCTCTGAACAGGACGTATCATCAGCTCCACCAGCGTCTGCCGCCCACACTCAGGTTTGGCCTGATTGATCTAGACAAAGGTTTGGAGGCAAACATGGAATACGAGACATCTACGGATGCAGGTGGCTTTAATGTTCTGCCTTTATTTGACTACACAGACTAGCGTTAGAGTTAGGGACTAATGTTTTCAGCAAATTCTATGTAAAGATTTTAAGGCCTTTTTTTATTGCAACTATAATACAAGGAACATTTAAGAGACTTGTTACAACATTAGGGTTACACAAAAGCCATATATTTGTAGCTATAGGATTGTATGCAAAGAAAACCAAGTGCCTAATGATTTCAATTCAAAAGTCATTGATTTAATAATTGATCATTTCAACTCAAGTATACAAGTGGGGAGGGCCTGTGGAGCATGGCATTCAAGTAATTAATCAGGAAATCAGTAAATAAAGCAAGCACTGAGGAGAAAGGAAATGGATGCATTTCCTATGAGCACATCTACTGAAGATCTACTTTAACTTACTTTTAACTTTTTACATTAAGTACATTTTTATTAATTTCTGAGTAATTTCTCAGCCACAAGTATATAGCTAGTCTTATAGCCCATCAAGCCAGACACTACAAAGAGGAGCTTATCCTAGCAGACGAGACATTTTACCACCACAATAATACCTTGAGGAATGCGTGAAACCTGGGCTTCTGCTTCTCACACCTCACAATCGTTTCTTTGCTCATCTCAAAGAAGTTGACAAAAGGCGGGTAAGCTTTCACCAGCTCTCCGGACTGCCAAGAAAAAGGGCGAAGTGTTACAAAGGGGTCAGACATATTCGTGACAACACATGCAGATCAAAACTCTATCATGCTCACATATTTCAGAATGATGTCACCAACACTCTTGTCCTCCGACCAGTTCATCACCAGCTCTTCCAGGTCCGCCTGTCCGAAAGACATTTGTCAGCATTAACGACTGCGCTGGATGAATCGCCCGTCTTACGCTCTCAATCACAGGTTCAAAACAATCGAATGCCCACCTTTATCCTGGTGTGCACTTCATAAATGTCTGGGATACTGCCAAAAATGGTCTTAATCTCTTCTTGAGCCAGGATGGGGCCTCCAACCTGGCCCTCTTTCTCCAGCGGATATTTGAAAAGCTGAAACAGCAGACACAGAAGACTCGTATCTAAGTACAGAGTCAAAAACCAGAGGCTTAATCAAGGCATCCGAGTGTTTGTCTAATGTCCTTGTCATTTTTATTTATTTATTCTGTGATATTTTAACCAATTTTCACAAACAGACACGGGGTGGATTTGACATCTCCTGATGTTGTCATGGTAGCTGATCCTGACACTCACTGTATTTCTTCATGTGTGTTCCTACGAGTGTGTGTGTGTGTGTGTGTGTGGGTGTGCGTCTCTAAGGGGCACAGGTGTTTGGATGTAGAGTAGGCTCTGCTACCCACTGTAACACAAATCTAATTCATTTTCTCCCCCACTGGTTTGGAGCACTGGTACAGCCTGATAAGGCCACAGTCAGGCACTGTAGATTGCCACTGTGTGTGTGTATGTGTGTGTGTATGTGTGAGAAAGAGTGAGACAGGAAAGGAGAGAGACCTGCAGAACTGTAGCCAGGATATCCACGTAGTTGCTCTCAGTCTGGTACAGTTCCTTGGACACCTGCCATCTTGCTGACTGCTTGGGCAGGACAGGTGTGGAGCTTTTGGAGGGTCTGGAGTTCTCTGAAATGCATGGGCACACACAGGTGAGCACTAAGATAATCTCTCCTGACACAATTTTCCCCTCATTTTGGATTCTCCTCAAATAGATTTCAGCTTGAATTGGTGCAATTACATTCACTTAAGAAGAAGAACAGTCAAAGACATAAAAGCTAAAGTGAATGAATGTAATTGCTATGTGTATTTCACAACATCAAGCAATTTTTTTGCATTAAAGATTTCAAAATGTAATGCTTTTCACAGTTCCGTATGCTGGGCGATCTATCTTTGTTTCTTAGTGTGTGATTTTATCTAATTCTGCTGTTACGTAAAAGTGCTTTGAGCTGCATTGCCTGTAAGAAAATTGCTATACAAATAAAGATGACGATGATTAAAATTAATAAGCTGAATATTTTAGCACTTTTGCAGTTGCACTTCAAATGTAACACAAGATCAAATTTATAATGAAGTTACACCAAACAGATATGTAGCCTAAGATCATGTTGATTCTACAAATATGAATGTCGTTCTTTTAGTGCCCTAGTTTTTCCACCAAGGTCAGCCTGTGTTCATCTGATGACCCTGACTGCTTTCTACACACACCTCTGGACTCTGGAGAGGAGTTGAGCGAGAGATCCAAGTGCGTGTGCACAGGGTGCGTATCCTGATCTGTGGCTTTCTGTGGGGTGCTGGTACACTGAAAGGGACATTCTCTGCCTGTCCTACTCCTTCTCCTCTCCTTTTCCCTCTGACTCCTCTTCACAGGCTTCTTCTGTCTACGCCTGCCTTCCCCGCTACGCTCTGTAACAATAGACCAGCCTCACACACTCACCCTGTGCCTACACTGCTTCTCTTTCACACACCATGAGGGCTGTCAGAACGCCGTTATTTTGTTGGGTGCATATCATTCCAATTTTTATATTTATCTATCCAAAGTAAAAATCCACATTAAAATTTTTAAGATCCCATGCTGTACTTTACGTCACCCTTGCAAAATAGTGGCCATAAAAATGTCATTTATGATATGCTTTATATTTACCTTTAGTCAATGATACACCGGTTTTCTAATTAAACATAAATACGGTACAGTACACTATGTCAGCAGTGCATTATGATGTTTTTATCTAGACGAGAAGAGGATGTCGTTCTGGGTTAAGGCTAATTGATGGTGGTTAAATGGGGAAATATTCCTATGTAAAAATTTCTGTGTAAATGATTAAATAAATGTAAAGTCCAACTAAAGATTAGAGACATTAAACATTACTGACAGAAGCATTACTGTGAGGGAATCAATATAAATTAATCTCAAATATTTAAAAATGAGAACAATTTTTAAAGGAATAACGGCTTTATCTTTCCCTCACACACACCTGCACTCAGCCTACAGCCCCTACCAATCCACCCTAAACCTCCGGGGTGGGGGCGGGAGGATATGCGGCACATCAGTCAAGGATTCATGAGGCAGTCTTAGCCTAAGCTATAATCACCTCGTACTCCTGCATGGCTCCATCCTAGACCCTTAACATGCGAGTGCTAGACCAGATGAGCTTGTGTGGTTGCAGTTCTTCAATACGGAGCCAAGACTGTAAAAGCAAGCAGCTCTGACTCTTTGTCTTTCTCTCTTTATTTCTCACCTGCCAAGGCCTTGCATGTGTCTGGAGTGTTGGAGATGTCCAGCAGTGAGCCCATGGAGAGCGAGTGCTCTGCCGAGGGCCTCTTACGAGGGGGGAAAGGCGAGATCTCAGTCTCTTTAGTGAGTTGGGCCAGAGTGTCACGCAGACGCCGCCGCTTCCGATTGCTGGTGGGCGTTGTGAGAGAAAGAAGGGACACGGCCTTCTTCATCACCGGGCTCTCGGACTGGGTGACAAAAAACAAAACGTTATAAATTTTAAATATCAACAGAGTTTAGTATGGGGTTAGAAGATTTCCAAGCAACTGCAGCAACTAATGCTTTTGCAAAGATTTAATACAGCATGTTTAAAATTCTGTGCAGAATTAACACCTATGGGCTGTGTTTGTCCTTTACTATGAAAATGAATTATATAAAGCATATTTCTAAAGCTGACTTTAATAAAAAAAATTTAAAAATTAAAAAAAAAAAAAAAGTATGAGAGCCTGTAACACATTAACAGCATGAGGAAGAAGGCTGTTAGCCTCTATATCACACTAGAAACTTAAGGGACTTTAAAATGCCATGTAAGGTGCTAGGGAACTTTCACACCTGCACCATCAAGAGCATCTTAAAGGGAAGCGCATCTCAGCCTGGTTTAGGAACTGCAGCAAGTAAGATAGGTGGGCTCTCCAGAGGGTGGTACAATCAGCTGTGAGCTCCCTGACCTGCAGTTTATCTACAGCAAGCGGTACTATACCAAGGCCAGGAAGATAGTGAAGAACCTCAGTCATTTGAATAACAGCCTATTCTCTTTGTTGCAGTCAGGGAAGTGCTTTCACTCCCTGAAAGACATCACAAAGAATCTCTTCCCACAGGACATTAAGGCCCTAGACTTTGGACTTGTTTGCACAACATCCCTACACTACCTCATATTTCTAAATATTTATTATATGGATACAGTATGTTGGCAATTTCACCTCAACCCCATGTTGCGCATCTCATTGCTTTGCACATAAACTGCACGCTTCTGTGCAACAATTTAAAAGAATGATTGCACTGTTAAAGAAAAAAACAACCCTAATGAAAATAAATACTGCATAATAAGCTTATTTATTACATTTAAACAGCACTCCCCATGTGTACAAGCTCAAAAGATCACTTGCTGTATTTGTTACTCACTTTATATAACCATTTTTCCTCAATAAAATTCTATAAAATAAAATTCTATACTAAAAAAAATGGGAGCCTGTAATAATATGGGATAAAATGGGATAACTTGTAACTAAACGTGTAGCTCAAAATTGAGTTACTAAATAAGTCAAAAGAACACTTCAAATGAATCAGTCATAATAATTAAGATTAGAAAAAAACAATTTTATACCATCTTACAATATGAATGAGATAATAAATCAAGGTGATGACAATGACATGAAATAAGACATTTAAAAATAAAATTAGCAGATCTTATAAGAATACAACAGCATTGTATTTAGAACTTTCCCCATGCACAATTTGTGGTTCATGGCTTAAAAATAAATCAGGTTGAAATTAAATGAAGCACATATAGGAACAGTAGCACAAGTAACAATATGTTCATATTTAAAATAGAATGGTATATCATTTGATTTGATACATTCTTTTTTTTTGTTACCTTCTCGTATGAATACATAGATTCCCCAGCTCGGGCATCCATCTGGATACTGCCCCAGAACCACTTAAAGGAGAGAAAGGGTACAGAATAAGTGGAACATGCAAAACTGGACAATCCAAGCTCACATTGTTCAAACCACTTATACACAGCGTACATCTGTAATTTTCACTAAGAAACCCAAAAAGATGATAGGCGTCAGTTTAAATGAATACAAGGGGCTGAATTCATCCTGTTAGTCAGGATGTGCTGTCGGTACAAAGCGCGGGTGCTCACCTCCTGTTTTACAACATGCAATCTCTTAGATGGCACGAAGGGCAGCTCTTTAATGGAGTTCTCTTCCACCACCAGGTGAGTGCACTTCTCATCTCCGACCTCCAGAAAGCGGCCACCTGGAGCACGCAACATACTTGCATATTAGCCTTAAAAAATTACAACCCCAGTCAAATCCTCTTCTTTGGACAAAAGAGCCCAAAGACTGCATAATGACCAAATAGCGCAGTGATGACAACCCTCTAACATCCTACAGAATCCAGTACAAACCAGAAAATCATCACTGCAGATCATCAGTCAGAGTCAACTTTGTCGGCTTACACCTGGAAAGAAACTTGTAGCAAGGTAAATCTCTATAAACAAGGTTGGGTACTGCTTCAGAGATCTGCTTCTGAAAGGGAAACTAAGCAGATCATGATACAAAACAAAACAACAACAACAAAAAAGGCCACTACTTTATGTGAAGTGCTGAAAAACATTAGTAGTTATTTTATCAAACAGAGCCTTACACAGCATTTGGCAACACAAAGTACTCAGAGTTCAAATAAACGAGAAACTTTCACAATCCTACAACAGAACAGCGCTTTGTAGTTTGTCAGCAGCAGCTGTCGAAGGAGATTTAAAAACGATTCTTCCGTACCATGCTTCAGTGTCCTTTCCTCCATATTGCTTTTTTCCTCCTCAGAGAATCCCAAAAAGCTCAGAACGCAGTCCTGAAACGGTGGCACTTTGAAGGCCATACGGAACTCCTCATCGCCCGCGTGGAAATTGCTGTAAACAGAAGGTTGGCATCAGCCATCTCAGCACAAATAACAACCTGGCATAAACATATGCTCTCCAAAGGTACAGAATTCATACTTATAAACTGATTTTAATGAATCTCTGGAGAACTGAAAGCAAAAGGTATCCAGCTCTGTGTCTGAGAAATATCCACGTATCCTCCATAACTAACACTAAAAATTGCATAACGCATAAAATTACACTGTACTGCCAACAGAAGAAAGGCAGAGAGATAGATTTCTGTGTAAAACCATCAATCCTATTTTTTTTTTTTATCATTCTTCATATTAAAACATTAAATGGAGACATTCAATTCAGGAGTGCCGCGTTATAACTCATTAATAAGTGAAATAAATGAATTGCTATGGTACTGTACACCAACATGATTGTGGTCTAAAAAGAAAAAAAAAAATGACAAAAAAGGCTTCTCAAAAATATCCACATATCCTGGATACTAACATTAAAAATGGCAAATAAATAAAATTACACTCTATTCCCATCAGAAGTACTGAGATTTCTGAGTAAAACCATCAATCCTCTTTCATCATTCTTTATATTTACACAAACTCTTACACGTTATCCTTGTGCTCCCAGGCCTTATGAATCCAGTCTGGAGTGAGAATGGGTGTGCCCATGCACACAGCCAGCTACATAGCAAGACAAAAGAAAAGAAGAAGGAGTTAAAGAAAGACGGTGTGAGAATCAAATTCGGCCCTGATGCATTATGCATATACATCTAACGCATGAATCAGTCTAATTACACTGTTTTCTTTTGCCGAGTGTGATAAATACATGCACCCTTAATCAGACACTCCAGAAATCAAATTTATAACCACACAGCTACAGAAGACGGACTTGATTAACATCAGGAGCTACAAGAAAAGCACAGACTGTTGCCATTATCGCAGCGAAGGCCAATTATCAGAACTGCACAAATGCTCTTTGGGTAGCTCCTCCAGAAACAATGCTTATGCTGTACAAAATTTAAGAGATATTTTGTTTACAATTAATAAGAACAATAAACTCATCCAGCAACAATAATCACCATGTTACTGTAGACCATATGCATACTGTAGAAAGACATACTCTAGAAATGATTCTTAATGCATATAAATAAGTTGGTGAGAAATGCTTTCCTGTCTTGCTAGAGACACAAATATTCATGCTTTGATATCAATAAGGTTAGATTATCGTAATACACTACATACACGCGTCTTAATCAAGGAGCTATGACACAGCTGCGGTTGGTGCAGAATGCCGTAGCTCGTATTGTAAGATGAAAGCATGTTACACCGATATCAGCATCAGTGCATTGGTTACTGGTAGTGCTTTTGGATCAATTTTTGGTCAAGATTTTGGTTTTAAGCTCCCGAGTGGCGCAACGACAACGCATTCGCCCTATCCTCCGAAGATCGCTAGTTCAAATCTGGGTGATGCTATAGCTACCCGTAGCCAGGAGCTCAGAGAGCAAGAGTGGCCATGCTCTCAGGGTGGGAGGGGCAGCAAACGTTCTCCCTCCATGTCAATCAACACGACACTGTCCAATCACGGGCCGTCTGTGAGCTCATGCATACAAGAGGTGGGCGGGAATGCGGGAACAGTCTGAAAAGAGGCGCCGGCTTGCGTCACGTGTATCGGAGGAAGTACACGATGGCTTCGCCCTTCCTGACTGGCAGTTCGTCGTGTGACAAGGGGGGGAAGCACTGATGGGTGGGAATTGAAGAAGACTAAATTAGGGAGAAAACAAATTGGGGAAAAATCCAAAATAAATAAATAAATTAATTTAAAAAAAATTTGGTTTTAACTTCCAGGCAGTACATGGAGATGGTCCAGAATATATTTCTGAGCTGTTCTGAATTTCGTATTCGAAGGCTGAGGCATCACAATCATCCAGGCAAGAGGGAAAAAGAGATAGGCAATTGCACTTTTTCCTCTAATTTATGGAACACTTTGCCCTTGGATATTAGACTCGCTGTGTCCAAGGAACTGTTTATATTAAATAAATAAATAAATAATAATAAAAAAAATAAATAAATCAGACACATCTGCATGCATTAGCCTTTGTGGATGGCCACATCAGTCAGTCATTTTCTGTACCGCTTATTCCCAGCCACGGGGTCACGGGGGAGCCGGCGCCCAGCCGGCAACTCCGAGCGCAAGGGCAGGAACCAACCCTAGACAGGGCGCCAATCCATCGTAGGGCTCATACACACACACACATTCACACACTAAGGGCCAATTTCCCATCACCAATTCACCTACCTG